>JAPEVG010000149.1:27665-79502 GCA_029747595.1 Trametes cubensis
AGGACTTCAACTCATTCTCCTCCTCTGCAACATCCAATATCGCGCTCCTCTGAGTCAANNNANNAAGGAGTGCATCCAATTGTCGATATGTCGTACAAAAGGCCGCCGAAGCGTCCGTGAGGCTGCGCGTTCCCAACATGACTCTACTAACACATCGGTCCAAGTTACTCGNNNCNNNNAGGTAAGTACGCATGCTTATAACATGATGAATGCTCATRACAATGACGATGTACCCACAAATAGCCATAGATACATCAGTGCGTCACCCTCAAAACCTATAAATGGCCTGCGTCCGTGTCGATCCCACGTCCGGTTACCGCATGCGACCTTGGATTCACATTGCGTACCCGTTTTGCTCACGCTCGACTATAKATTTGACACTAAATAGGATCGTGGGCACAGCGCAGTTCAATTGGGCTTCTATTGGACAAGCAAACGCCAATTCAYCGTACTTCCGCCCACGCCTATTTTCAACCGGTACGTATCGCTTTCCACGACTCGAGTCTTGTGAGAGACCGGGGTGCTTCATCAAAACGGGGTGCACAACCCGAGCATCGTGCGCCCTGCAGAGTTTKSAGCTGAGCCTTCGGGCACAGGTGCTCCGTCTTACCGGGGCTATCTGAGGTGTGTCCGCAGTGCTATCTTCGCGAGTGCCTTCGTCGAAGCGGGCTGCGCGATGACCATGGTCGAATGGGACTACGCGACGTCTGCCTGTACCTCCCGGTACGCCATACGGCCCATAACGTTGTTTGGTTCTGATACGCTCTATGGTACGATCAGGGGCGAACAAGCGTTATACAGTCTTGGCATGGGAGGCTATGCTTCAATATCAATTAGAGGAGGCGTCCCTCGTTTAAGGCACTATCCAGCTTGTACGCCGCGCCTTGGTGAGGGCCCTCCATCCTTTCCTGGGCTTTTGGTTGTGCACGTGCCCACGTCTCTGTGAGACCAGCATAATGCTCACCCGTTCTACTGTGTCAGGGCTACCTCCTCCTGCTATACTGTATGGCGCAGATCCAGGCCGCCTTCACAGCAGACAAGATGCGGTGTCGGCACCGGTGGGAAGCTCGCCCCTCATCGCTGCCCACGGAAATGACGCGCTACTAATTCCGACGGCCATCTCCATTCAGCGTAAATGACAGTCACCCACGATGTGCAGCCGCCGCAAGACACGGCCGAGCGCGGTGTTGACAAAGAGGGCCGCGTCTTTGTCAACAGTGGTACTGATTGGCCGTCTTGTGGCGAACTCGCTACACGCCGACGCTTTGGACGTCTGCGCGCCCGCTGCGTCGGGCTACGGCGCGTCCGGCAGCGAGGAAAACAGAATGCTAAGATGATCATTGGCTCGGCACGCCTCGAAGAATACTCCCGTACCGCTTCGCCTGAGTGCTCTGTCCAAAGAAGAGGGTTCAGAACGTAGAATAGTGGTATGTCAAGATTTATCTCCTCATTTTTCGGCTCATCTGAACGATATAAAAGGGCGCAGAACTCGGCCAAGCCCATCAGGACACTCAAGTTCTCCTGACTCCGACTCCCTTCTACCGCTAGCTTCGGGATGGCCTTCAGATCTCTTGTCACCTTCGTCTCTCTCGCTGCTGCTCTTACAGGCGCATATGGTACGTCCACATCTTGCATTATGACCGCTCTCCTCGCAGGCTGACATCTGACAACCTGTCGCCCGTTACCAGCCGCGTTGACGCGGCGCGTCGCCTGCCCCCGACGGCAAGAACACCGCTACTAATGCGGCGTGCTGCCAGCTTTTCGCTGTTCGTGACGACCTCCAGGAGAACTTGTTCCACGGCGGTCTGTGCACCGCCGAGGCGCACGAGTCCCTCCGTTTGACATTCCACGACGCCATCGCCATCTCTCCAGCCCTTGAGGCTCAGGGCAAGTTCGGGTATGCATCAAAATTCCTGCTCGCCTTCGCCATCTGTCGCTGACAGGACGCTCTGCAGTGGTGGAGGCGCTGATGGGTCTATCGCGATCTTCCCTGAGATTGAGACGAACTTCCACCCCAACATCGGCCTTGACGAGATCGTCGAGCTGCAGAAGCCATTCGTCGCGCGCCACAACCTGTCGGTTGCTGACTTGTGAGTATTCCTCCCAGGGCGGCCGTTTGTCGCAATTACTGATATGAGCTATATAGTATCCAATTTGCCGGCGCTATTGCCTTGTCCAACTGCCCTGGTGCCCCTCAACTCGCCGCATTCGTCGGTCGCAAGGATGCCACTCAGCCTGCCCCAGACGGCCTCGTCCCCGAGCCGTTCCACACTCCCGACGAGATCTTCAGCCGCCTCGCCGACGCCTCGCAAGGCGAGTTTGACGAGATCCTCACCGTTTGGCTCCTCACCGCGCACACCGTCGCTGCGGCCAACGACGTCGACCCGACCGTCCCTGGCTCACCATTCGATTCCACACCCGGCCTCTTTGACACGCAGTTCTTCCTCGAGACTCAGCTCCGCGGCACGCTCTTCCCCGGCACGGGCGGAAACCAGGGCGAGGTCGAGTCCGCGATCAAGGGCGAGCTCCGGCTTCAGTCAGACCACACGATCGCGCGTGACTCGCGCTCGGCGTGCGAGTGGCAGTCGTTCGTGAACAACCAGACGAAGGCGCAGCAGATGTTCCAGTTCGTGTTCCACGACCTGTCTATCCTCGGCCAGAACATCGACGACCTCGTCGACTGCACTGAAGTCGTACGTACTGTCACCTAAGATGCGCTCTCGACAAGGAGAAGAGACGGCTGACTCGCCATTACAAAGGTGCCGATTCCCCCGCCACCTCAAGGCGAGACTCACTTCCCCGCCGGATTGACCGTTGCCGACATTGAACAAGCGGTATGTGCAATCTAAGACACCGATGATACAGTTGAGGCTGAATATTGCACAGTGCGCCGAGACTCCCTTCCCCTCGCTGCCGACTGACCCCGGTCCGGCCACCACCGTCGCACCCGTGTAAGCTGCCTAAACTGCTATATTCTTCGACACATCTCTGACAATCCACATGATCGTTAGCCCTCTTCCGTGAGAGTGCGATGTGCTAGATCGGTAGCTTTGTGCACGAGCCGTGATGCGGACATCCTGGTCGATGGAGCGTTCGGCTGGAGAGCGGCGCGGGCTGATACAGTGGGTTGTAAGATCTTGTACTATGTCAAGTGTTTCCAGACTTCGCTTGCCTGCATGGCAACACTGTAACATTAGTCTGTATTTGGTGCAATAGAACATTGTGATATGACTTTTCGTGCTCTACAATTGGCCTTTGGGAGGGGACCGTCTAGTACATGAGGTCAAGTTTGATTTCGACGCCGAGCCAACTTGAATGCCTGCCTAATGGAGCTGTGCACAACGGGTGTCCGATGCCCCTGTGGCCTCCAACTCGCTCCGCACGTTGTGGTCCCCAGCCTCATCTTGGTCTAATAAACATCTCGGGTCCGTTGATAGGATACTTCATCCGCTTGTTTGTGCGCACTGCACAAGATTTTGTGAGGATCCATCGTTTTGCAAAGTGCCGTCCGCAGCTCGTCGAGTGAGGCGGCCTCAGAGTCACAATGACCCCAGCGCCCGGCCCTTCAGAGTTCGTGCGAGGCCCGCTAGGAAGTCACAATATATGACAGCTCCTACGCAGCATTCTGACAATTAGATCAGATGGAAACGAGTACAAGGTGACTTTGCTGCTATGGTAACCCCTCCCCTATTCAAGCCAACATGGAGTACTCACTATGGCAATCTGAACGCTCCTACTACTAATTGTATATTACAATGCTCACCCGTTTGTTGTGTCCCTACGGTTTACTACGTTCTATTCTTACGATATGGCTTTGTTCCAGCTCTGACATGACCACATGGTTCTGATGGTTGCTTCTGAGAGTCGCCGTGCAGCGGGACGGTGTTCGGCGCGGCGTCAACGACCTGTCCACCTGCCTTTTCAGGAAGAGGCCTGACCACGTGGTTGGGGCCCGTGCTATTGGCTATTTCGTTCGATCGCTTCTTGCCACATCACAGTAACAACGAACGCGTTGAGACGCGTTGTTCGAGGTGCGACTGTCTCAGCAACGCGTTCGAGTATATTATTCACCCACAACAATACTGGTACGTCGCAATCTCCTTGACAGCGTTGCATCGCTCTCTATTGTTGTCCTACTCATCGAATCCGTAGCTACAGGGCACGGTGGCGGACCTTGCAGTGTGGCGACATCCAACTTCTGGGATCAGCTATAAAAAGCAAACTGCGAGAGGTGAGTCCTTCCGACGAAGTATCTTGCTTTTCTATCCGTCTCTTACTTCTCCCTGTCATGAAGACCAAGGCTCGCGTCCCATCTACTCAGACCCTCATTCGTACAGACGAGATCAACACTGACGGCGGCCGTCCGCGCAGCAATACTCGGATTGAACCGAAGCTATCAAGCCTTACGCATTTCAAGACGTTTCCTTCAGAACTCGACGCTAAAGCAGCTGCCGCAGCCCGTCGCGTTGCTCTTGCGAAAGAGATGTCCCTCGTGGAATTTTCGCCAGTCTCACATTGGCTTGATACTTGCTTTCCTGGCCCATCGTTGCCACGAAATGTAAGCGCAAAAGTGAAAGCTTTCGATGTAGCATTGGATGGTAAAGAGAAGGGGATGTATCCCGGCCTTGTATGTCGATTCGTTGCGTCTTGTGAGCCGAAGCCTGACAATGGTATGCAGTGCCAGGGTTTCAATGATTTGTTGGATGCCTGCGGCCAAGGCAAGCACTTCGTGATGAAAGTCACAGGAAACAACCAGGACACTACCGCTCAAGGCACAACTGAGGATGGTGATGACAACAGGCTGAAACCCGACCTTGTTATGTATCCAGATACGCGAGACGCACGGAAATTGTTCACATTGTTTGACGCGGGGAAATCTGCTGGTGAGCGACGGCTTCTTTCGTGTTGCAGTGGGAATTTGCTGACGCAACGGGTTCGGTTTCTCCTCGCGGCGCATCATAGATCCGCTCTACGCAGGAAGGACCATATGGGCACATTCCGAGTTCATGGTAGAAGCAAAGCACGACTCGCGCTTAGCCCCGTTCGCATTCGAGCGGCCCTCTGAACGTCTTCCGGATGCAATCGATCGCGAAGACGCTAGGGGACAGCTTATCGAGTACGCTCGAGAGATGTGCTCACGCCAACACAGATGTTTTGGCTTCATTATATCTGTGCTGCGCCACCACGCGCGTCTCATACGGGTCGATCGAACAGCAGCACTAGTGTCGGAAGCGTTCAACTACGTGAAAGACCCCATGCCACTTGCGACTTTTGTCTATCGGTACACCAAAGCTCGTCGCGAAGCGCGTGGGTTCGACCCGACCGCGTCACCGGCTACTAGGGCCGAGGCGAAGATGTTCAGGGAGCTTCCTGCCCAATTCTCGGATCAGCCGCTTCTCCAATCGGTTCTTCGTAAAGCAGCTACGCCGGGATGGCCTATTTTCAAGCTGCTTATCAGGGGACAGTGGTCCTCAGACGATCAACCTGTGCGGAGCGACTCGCCTGTCTCAACCCGTGCATTTCTGGTGGGTCGACCTCTCTTCAGGAGCCACTCTATGACTGGTCGAGGGACTCGCGGCTTCGCTGCGTATGACGTTGTTCGACGTACCATCGTTTTCATCAAAGACTATTGGCGGGCCGACCTACCTGATCATCTTACGGAGTATGAGGTGTATATGGCTCTCTTGGGCGACGAGGGACAGCGTTGCAAGTTCATCCCTACGTTACTGGGCGGAGGTGACGTTTGCGGGAGTGCTGGAACGGATGTACAGCGAACCGTGTCCGGGACGTTCGTGGATCCCCCTCTTCCAGAGAGAGTGCATGTACGTCTTGTCATGAAAGAGGTTTGTCGCCGCTTGCAGTCATTCAACAACTGGCGCGAGCTTGTTTCCGTTTTGCGCGACGCTCTACATGGTGAGTGCTGCCTCGTTTGTCGTGATATGCTTTCTAACCTTCGCGTAGCTCATCAGTCGGCATGGGAGGATCATGGGATCCTTCACCGTGATCTTAGTGTTGGAAATATCTTCATCTATGAGAGCCCTTCCGTCCCGAAATCTGAAGTAGTGGGCCTTCTTGCCGACTGGGATCTAGCCAAACCTAGGCAGCTCGTTCTCAAACCCAAGGCCTCTCAGCCTTCACGCTCGGTAAGCCAACAACATTGCACCCTCGTTGACGGAAGCTGATTGAGAACGCAGGGTACATGGCAATTCCTATCCGCTGGTCTTGGTTTCTTTCCCAACAAGCCACACGTCCTCTCCGACGATCTAGAGTCAGTTATGCACGTACTGAACTGGCTTTCGCTCAAGCACATGGAGACGCACTACTCCAGCAAGCCTGAAACCCTTCCTCAGGTGATGCGCAGCATGTACGATACGGCAACCGCGACGGGTCTTTGCAGCGGCGGCAAGTGGAATCACACCTATTCAGGAACGCTCTTCTTCCCGCACTCTTTTCCTCTCAGTCATCCCTTCATCGCGCTTCTAAGGGAGCTCTCTGCCCTCTGCAAATGTCAATACCAGCTACTCCACCCCGATGAACTCGCTGCATGTGCCGCAAATGGTACATTGGAAGAAGCGTGCACCAGCGAAACAAGGAGAACGCCCGTTGTAGAGCCACCCCTGTACCCTTGGTTGGCTCAGCCTGTGAATCTCGTACCCATAATGCCCCCCCYTCAACGACCACCATGCCATCCTGGCTGCCTTTGACAGAGCGCTTCAACAAAAGGAATGGCCTGCCATGAAGAAGCTCGACGACCAGCTTCCTTCCGATCCTCCGACCTCCTCATTCAGCGCTAAACGACCGGCGACTGACGCCGGGTTAGAAGGCCACAGCAGCAAGAAGAAACGTCAATTGGACTCCGAGAGCACTAGCAGCAATAGCAAACAGAAGGTGTCGTCTTCCAAAGCTGAGGGCGAGGGAAGCAAACGCGGTGTGAGCGCTCCGCAGACGCGTTCAGGGGCTCGGAGGGGGGAGGGTTCAAAAGATGACACCATTCCCCTCCCACACCGGGTTGGTGCACTCCGGACTGATGGCCAATCGTCAGGAAGCAAGCGGAAACAGAAGTAGCGTGAGGCATATCGTCCATCGTTCACTATGGAACTCCCTGATCTGTTATACGCTACCATACCCCACAGTTCTGATTCCCCATTCTTCCTGTGCAGCCCCCTCTGTTGGACGATGGATCATCGATTTGCTTAGTATCTGGACCTGTCAGCATACGTAGAATCGTCGCATGCAAGTGTCTTCTGGTGATATCGTCGGTTGCAGCTCACGGCGGTTCCCTTTGTTGACCACCTACAATGATAAATCTAGGGATCTTCGTGACTCTGTGAATCGCGACATCGCCGTGATACAATGACATGGTTGCAGCGCGAGTTGACTCGAGCGAAAGGGGAGTCACTTAACGACCAACCGTTGTGCCAAGTTCGGCACCGAAATATGGGTACCTCACGGCGATTGGTTAGTAGTCACAACTTCAAGCTTCAACCACAGCACGTGTGGAACGCACAGGGTTATTTTGAGTTGATTGCCTCCATGGAACTGTCAATGCCTCATATATATGCAAAAGCAGGCTCCTGGCGGTGTTTGTTGAGTCAAGGTGACTAACCGACCAAATGCTACTCGGCCCAGGGACACGCGATTTTCGCCCTGCGGGCGATGACCCCAAGTCACGAATAGTCATTGAGAACGCAGACACCTCGACGCGCTCACGCCAATGCCAAAATGCCTCTCGCAGCAAGAAACAGTCTGCAAACATCGTCGTCCGTCCCATCATCCCCGGCACACGACAAGTCACCAAGAGCGGCCAGCCTTGCTCGGAAGGCTAGACGAGCTGAACCACCATGCACCGCTGGTGAGCTCTCCATTGACTCACACCTCATTCCTGATGCAACAATAAGCTTTGGCCTCATAATAGTCGTACGTCCCGGAGGTTTTCATGTGCAACGACTAGTACAAGTGACCATCCAAGGATGTTCGCGTGGGGCTTGTCGTACGTGACCTCCGGTACCGGTCTGAATACCTGCCTTTCTAGGTCGCGCTAAACACCAATCACGCGGCATCACAATTAGCCACGACCCCACCGATTTCCGGCCACTTGGCACTGAACTACCTCCCAGCATATAAGAGCCACCACAATTGCTTTGTTCAAAGTGCCCATCGTGCCTAGCAACGTGGCGCAGCGTATTGCCCGGCTTGTCAGCACCCTGGATACCGGTACGTTGCAACACATCCTTTTTGTGCGACTTTGTCATAACGATGTGCTGGCCAGTCCCGTGTGGAGCAAGTTGGAATCCCTCCTTGTCTGTATCAACGGACGGTGTGCAGCCGGCGCGTTGCCAGCTGTACGCATTCTCTATAAAAGCAGTCACTGGAAGGTGGAGTTTTGAACGACTACCTCGCTTTCTATTCGAACTGACCATGGAAAACGACGCAGCTCGCGCCCCAACCGTCCAAACACTCCTTCGTGCCGACGACTCCAACAGTGGACGGGAGCGTAGTGCTACTATAGTCAAACCAAAGCTATCGAGCTTCACCCAATATAAAACTCCTCCTTTCAAGAGACCCGACGCCAAAGCCGCCGCCGCTGCTCGTCGCGCCGCTCTGGAAAGAAATGGCTTTTGCCGAGTTCTCACCCGTCTCACATTGGCTGCAGACCTGTCTCCCTGGACCAGATCTACCGAAAGCAGTCAAGTCGCAACTGAAGCCTTTCAAGGTGGCACTGGATGCGAAAGAGAAAGGAATGTACCCGGGACTCGTACGTCGCACTGTCGTCTCTCGCATGTGAGGAGGCAAGTTCTAAGCACTTCTTCCAGTGCCAGGGCTTCACGGATGTATTGGATGCCTGTGGCGAGGGGAAAAGCTTTGTGATGAAGGTCACGGGCAGTAACGCAGATACGATCACTCAAGGCACAGACGAGGACGGTGATACGAACAAGCTCAAGCCTGACCTCATACTATATCCGAATACGCAAGAAGTACGAGAGCTAGTCACATTGTCGAACTCCGACAAACGTTCCGGTGAAGACGTCCGAGTTCTCTTCAGTGACGGAGTATGCTGACCTATGCGTTGAACATTCTCATTGGTGACGATTACAAACCCACTTCATGCAGGGAGGACTGTGTGGGCTCACTCCGAGTTCATAGTCGAAGCGAAGCACAACCCCGGCTTGGCGCCCTTCGATTTCGAGCGGCCCTCCACGGAGCTACCGGACGCTGTCGATCGCGAAGATGCTAGAGGCCAGCTCATCGAGTATGCTCGTGAAATGTGCTCGCGTCAGCACAGATGCTTTGCCTACATCATCTCTGTGTTTCGCCACTACGCGCGCCTCATTCGAGTAGATCGAACAGCAGCACTGGTATCGGAGCCATTCAACTACGTCGAAGATCCAGTCCCTCTTGCGACTTTCGTCTACCGCTACACTAAAGCAAGTCGCGCGGGGCGTGGCTTCGATCCGACTGCGACGCCAGCTACCGCGGAAGAGGCGAAGATGTTTCGGGAGCTTCCTGCGAAGTACTCGGACCAGCCGTACATCTATTCGGTTCTCCAGAAGGCGACCACACCAGGATGGCCTATCTTCAAACTCACCATACGGGGCCGGTGGTTCACAAGAGACCGACCTGGTCGTAACGTATCGGCGCGCGAGTTTTTAGTCGGCCGACCTCTCTTCAGGAGCCACTCGATGACAGGTCGAGGCACTCGTGGATTTGCCGCTTATGATGTTGCCCGGAAGGCGATCGTCTTCGTTAAAGATTACTGGAGGGCTGACATCCCCGATCACCTCACGGAATACGATGTATACGTCAAACTCTCGACCGACGAAAACAATACATGCAAGTTCATCCCGACATTGGTGGGAGGAGGGGACGTTCTCACGAGCACTAGCCCGGACAGTGTTCAGCGGACTCTGTCTGGCCGGTTCTTGACTCCCTCCATTCCTGACAAAGTGCATTCGCGTCTCGTGATGAAAGAGATTTGCCGTCGGCTGCCATCGTTCAACGATTGGCGCGAGCTTGTTTCTGTCGTGCGCGACGCTCTTGAAGGTGCGTACTAAGACTTCCTCGTTACGATGTGGGACTGACCTACAGGTAGCTCATAAGTTTGCATGGGAGAACCATGGGATTCTCCACCGCGACCTGAGCGTTGGAAACATCCTCATCTTCGAGAAACCGACCATTCCGAAACCAGAAGTCGTCGGTCTGCTTGCCGATTGGGATCTAGCTAAACCGAAGCAACTTGTTCTCAACCCCAAACCTTCCCAGCCTTCTCGCTCGGTAAGCGCCCCGATGGCATGAAACTTAGTTCACGGCTGACCACCTTAAAATCGACGTATAGGGTACATGGCAGTTCCTATCTGCTGGCCTTGTGACATATTCAGACAAGCCCCATGTCCTCTCCGACGATCTTGAGTCGGCCATGCACATCCTCAATTGGATTGCATTGAAGCACCTTCAGACGGAACAGTCCAAAAACCGCGAAGCCCTTGCTCAATACATGGCCTATCTCTACGACTCAGCAACCGCGGAAGGTGCAGGCAGCTCCTAGAAGTGGATATCCACCTCCTCGGGATACGGCTTCTTCACGCACCGGTACCCTCGCCACCATCCGTTCATCGCCCTTCTCACCGATCTCTCCGCACTTTGCAAATGTCAGTACGATCTAATCGCCCCACAAGATCTCATTCAAGCGGCAACGATTAGTTCGTTGGAGGTGATATGCTCCAGCGAACCGAGGGTCAACCCTTTCACCCAGGAGTCTGAAATACCCCCTCTTCATTCCCACCTCGCCATCCTCGCTGCCTTCGACAAGGTACTACAGCAGAACCAATGGCCTGAGATACAGAAACTTGAAGACCAGCTGCCCGACTATTCCATAACATCTTCGTCGCTTGGTGGCAGCAAAAGGGGCATTAGGGGCGGCAGTAGCGACGTTCCAGGGACCTCTGCGACATATTCTGACCTCCAGCCGGATTCCGTCGAGACAATCACTCCCAGTGGTATCCCACAGGCATCCTCGGCTTCTCGAGACGAGGAAGACCTGAACGCTGATACCGCCGGGCCTCTCCCACAAAGAGTCAATGCATTCCGATCCAAAGGCGAATCGACTACGACGCAGAAGCAGAAGCCGAAGAAGCGTTAGAGGTAATCGATTGATTCGTTGACATCCCCGCTATTCATTCAAGCCACATCCTCGAACCCTCATCCATCGCGCACTCCTGTAATTTCACTATTGAGTGATCCAGCCACCCCTCATGGGCCCGTCTGCCCTGCGGCGAGCAACATACCCCTACGATCCTCGTCCTTCACACTGTTTCCAGTCGAGTTGGAGTTTCTTGTTCCCATGTACCTACATCACTGTTCGGAATGCAAACGGATACGCTTGCTCTCACTAATCACAGTAATGTAGTGATGCAGCAAACGCGGCTGTCTTGGAGTTTCGTATGCGGATTCGTGTAGAAATGCACTATGTGCCATTGCCCGCACCGCGCGAGAGTGTAGCAGCCATGTAAGTGGTGTTCGGTTCAGCACTGAGCATTCAATACTCAGTACTGAAGGCGCGTATGTGGATCCAAACGGCTAGCTCGTGATTCTGATGCCCCTCTAGATTGCGTCCAGAGCTGAGCGATGTATGGCTGCATTCGGGAGAACGTGAACCAGAGAAGAGTCACTCGACAGACTCTGCGAATTGCGGCGCCGATACTAAAGCGCTGAATGATGACTTCAGTAACAGGGTGCGTGCAAACGTTGCTCGGCAGTGTCTGTCCGTACCGAATGACTGTGCGTGATCTTGAGTCACCGCCCGGAGCCACCGCCCGTGAGACGAAGTCATTGAACCCAGAGCCGAATGGCTTTCGGGTATGTCAGTCACAGTGACTCGACGAACAGCCCCCTGTTGTGCATATATGAGCACGCCGACTGTCACATGGCGATAACAAACTCACAGTAACCCAAAACGCGCTCGCGCCATTACCACAATGCCTTCTCGCAGCAAGAAACAATCTACAACCATTGTCGTCCGTCCCATCATCCCCGGCACACGACAAGTCACCAAGACAGTGCTCGGAAGGCTGGACGAGCTGAACCATCATGCACCGCTGGTGAGCTCTCCATTGACCCACGCCCCTCGCCTGTCCTACCGCCCTCTGCCCGAGACGGAGGAGCAAGACAAGCTTCCGCCGCTGGGCTTGACATCCGCGTCAGGCCACGATCTGACGGTGCTCCCCTGACTCGATCCAGGAGGAGCTCGACCCGGTGGATTTCGAATATTACCAGAATGTGAAGCCATGGAAACAACAGTCGCGCTCGCGCAGGTCGCAGCCTCCACGTCGAAACCCAGGGCGGGACGACGGGAAGACGTACGTGTCGCGGAGGTTCGTATGCGGGACTGCTATCGGCTCAACAAAGGACGCCTGTGTGGATGCCGCTCCCTCGCGAGCTGACGACGAAGACTGGAAGAGGAAGGGTATCGTTGACGGCGACGGCGACAAACTGGAGAGGCGAAAGCACTCAACACGGGAGGTTCGAATTATGGACATTGCGAAGCCGATGAAGCCTAGGGGGAAAGGTGAGCCGTAGAGCTGGATTCAAGCCCCAACCTGACTGAAGCTCGTGACGGTCTGCAGGGAGAGGCGTCCCGGATGACTTCGAGATTGTCAACGCAGTCGGCAGGGTCGTTGCTTTGGAAGACGAGACGAAGCTGTCTGACAAGTGGCCGTCTTCAGCGTTGGAGTTGGACGAGTGGGATATGATGGAGGAATGGGATGAACAACAGACATCGTATGCCACGGTCTTGCAGCGTTCAGCTCCAGCACAGAATCACAGAGAGGCCCACGAGTACGATTGCGTCGGAAGTATGCCGGCGTTGCACTCGGTACCCTGCCTGTATAGTATCGTCACGCTTGGCAGCATCGCGCATGAACCACTCGCCTAGACGCCACGATACTACACCGTTTTCGTATAGGCAATACGAAGTAGATGCGGGCAGTGACTGTTGGTCGATCTTGCACTTGATTCACGGAAATTTAGCTCCAGATTTCTCCGAATTGCTCGCACCCGTTTGCAGGGCTGGTCTTGCTGAGCTCGTTCAAGGCTGCGACGAAGTCCGACCCTCGCGCTCACTCCACTCTATCCTGTACGGCATCTTCGTCTGCATTGCGAGGCGACTTGGGCGCAACCGTGGTCGATCCCGAGGTAGTGCCGACGCCCTTCGGAGGAACACGAACTTGACCTCATCTATACCCTCTGCAAGGGGATGATTTCAGAGCATATAATGTGTACATACCAGGCACCCTTCTACGTAGGGAAGCAACAACTGGCCTTCGAGAAGCCGCAACAGCTGCGATGCCCTGAGAATATAGCAAAGCCTTATCACGGTAATTGCGCGGTACGAGTGAAAGAGGCGGAAGATCTCGCTTGCTGAATGGCCACTTACTACATGCCCAAGTTGGCGACAGACGTCGGTGCGACGGAGAAATCCCGGATGCGTTGGGCGGAGCAGCACAGACGTACTCGTTGACATCGCATCCGGCTGAATGCAGGACCATCTTCAGCGAGACTCCGCGTATGCAAAAGTCCACGACAGTAGAGAAGATCTTTGGAGGCTGTCGCATTGCAACAATGGGCCAGAAAATGTATAGACCGGTGCATCTATGCCGCATCTTTCTGCTCCCTGTACTCCTTCGCCCACTGCGTAGAATGTTAGGGGAAACAAGGAGTACTAAGGCGGTGACGTTACGCACTCTCATGGACGGAATAGGCCTGATTGGCTGTACAGTCCGCTTCTGCAGTATGTTATACGACTTTAGGAGCACGTCACCATTGGTAGTAACATCCCACGCACCTCCTTGTCCGCGCTAATGGTGAATACACCGTATGCAACAGTGAGAATGCCAGCGAAAGCAATTGCAGTGTTGGTTTTCCAGTTCGATGGTCGCGTCCACCAGCCACCTGCGAGTACATGAGTTGAGGACCGACCGAAGGACGATAGTCAAGTGGATTGACGGGCACTTACCAGCTGGCGACCAGACCTCCTTGGGGTAGGGATATCTCGCTCCTCCGCCCTGCGATTATCGTGTCAGACCGTCAGACGAGCCACAGAGTATATAAAACGCGAGCAGACCATGTTTGTCGGAAAGTAGGATGGTGGTGGAAGGGAAGGTTTGGCGCGAGCGGCCGAGAGGGAGAGCACGTGTTTGGCAGCGCCGGCGACCTGCCCACGCCCGGCGGCAGCGCGGAGGCTTCCTCGACAAGTGGGCCGATGAACTTGGGGACGCCCGCTCACTGCCCTTGCTTTCATGCCACCACCATCTACTCGGAATGTTCAATGCCCTAGGAAGCTACTTCAGTGAACGGCGACGCGGACTCTCGAAGGCGGCAGGATATGTCGGCGGCGCGTACTTCATCGGACGCTATGTCTCCGCACGGCTAGAGGATGTCCGGAATACCATCTTACAGGAACGTGCTGCACGAGATAAGTAAGTCATACTACGCGCATCATTTGTCTTAGCATCACTGCTCAGCTCTGGACAATTTCATCTTTAGTCTACGAAGGAGGTTCGACCAAAACCAGCAAGACATATCCTTCACCGTAATGGCATTACTTCCTACCTTGGGTGCTCATATCCTGCAAGACATGGACGTCGAAGGGGTCACACAAGAATTGCAGTCGTACTCGAAAGCATCCAAGGAACGTTTGGAAACCCAAGCTCCGTCTGCGCCATCTGAGACGTCTAGTGTGGACCACTCTCGCGCGCAGGATACAGACATACGATCCGACAACGGCTCCGTGTCTGTGATCTCATCCAATGATGACGTTACTACAGATTTATCTGCGTCTTCAACAAGCTGGGTCTCGTCTATGCAATCCTCGCAGGTGTCCCAAGCGTCGCTTGAACCTGCCGGTAATAACAACACCACTTCAACTTCCCCCAAATCCAGTGAGGGAGCAGACCTGTCGGATTCCATCTTGACCACCAGTTCGATGTCAAGTTCTGTCGTCCCTGGTCCAACAAATTCCTCAGTAAGTCCCTTGTATTCTGTTCAGCCCGTGTCTCAACACTTCCAGGCGTCCCCCAACGCCCATCTGGAGTCTCTGAGCCCCGCCACCAGAAGTAAGGCCGAACTATGGAGAGAAGTGAAGATGCTGAGTAGGTGCACACCTGGTCTTGTGGAATGCGAACTGATACTATTGCAGCATTTACGCGGACATTGACCGTTATATACTCGATCACCCTCCTATCCCTGTTCACGCACATTCAGCTCAGTATACTCGGTCGAACCAAGTACATCCAATCACTAATCCAACAAGAACGTGACGAGAGAATGCGCGACCAGCTGGAATACAGCACGTCCGTATACTCGCTGTTCTGGGGTGACCGGAGCCTCGAGGATATCGACACTGATATTCTCGAGGAATCCGAGACCGTGAGCGAGGAGACTGAGAGGAAATTCCTGACCCTCAGCTGGTGGATTTTGCATGTTGGTTGGAAGGATGTTGGTGAGCGGGTGCGACGAGGAGTTGAGGAAGTCTTCGAGGGGTGCGTGTTGCTATTTCATTGGTTTAGCATAAGGAAGCAGCTAACAGACGCACCACAGCGTCTCATTGAAGACGAAGCTCAACGCCGCGGAACTACATCGTCTAATCAACGATGTCCGCCGCAGAGTCGAGTATGAAGTGACATTCGAGGGCAAGGAGCGCCGTATCAAGTACGTCTTGAACCCATGCCCGCAATCTTGGTTTCTTAGTATCCCACGAAAAATGACGTATCTATCTGGCAGCTTCCTGTCGACACTGCTTCCACCAACAGCGGAGACGCTACAACATGTGCTCACACAGGGCGGCATCCCTCCGTGGCTAGCAACGGCTAACGACCCTAAATTCAACGCGTTCCTCGATGAGACGCGCACGCATCTTACATCCGGCTCTTTCGATCGTGTGCTTGAAGTGTGCCTCGATCAGGCGATGGAGGTGTTGTTCCAAGGAGTGGAGAAGAACGTCTTTGGATCGCACAACGAACAGGGAGATCCGATGATGGGCCAGGAGCCGAGAGAGAGGCTAGCGGCAATGCTTCCTGGTCTGGCCAGGTGGTGCCATCTTGCCTTGGAGGGGCTACCCAATGAGCTTGTGGACGTGCGTACGCCTTTCATCCCTTGTTTGCTTATGTTAACCGAGGTCTGTTGCACTTGTCTTCTCCCTCTCAGGCCTTGGCAGACGTCAGGGAGGTCTCGGCGTTCTCAGCAATTATTTATACCAGCTATGAAGATCGCTTTCGGTAATGCATCTACAGTAATATTCGTCCCTCTCTATGGCTAGATGCCCCGATACACGCAACACAGACAGGATACATGCGAGCCCTTCGTTACCGTCTCTGTCTTGCTCATCGGTCCGACGCCCACCGCTGTCATAACGGCACCGTTCTCAAGAAACCTCCAATCTCTCACCCTCTCACTTTCCCGCACTGTTGAACGCCGCTTCTACGCCCTCTGCGTGCGCACGCCAATCCCACACAGATGCTGCGCATTTTCTAGGGTGGATTTGTTTACTGGCGTGTAAGGTGCGAGCGACCCTTCTGCCTCTCATCTTGCCGTTCAAGCTCATTCAAGTGTCGTTCTTGGGCTTCGCACACACCGTTGTCAACGTGGACCCATGTGCACGTATGGACAGCGGCCCGTTTCCTTCGTGCTGTTTGTCTCGCACTCCAGTGCGTCAGTTCCACTGTTGTCACGGCGTGTCAACATAAGTGAGCACCACCCTAATCCCCTCGTTCCCGGACCGTAAGCCTACCTGAATGCCGCGGCGTCTTAGCCCAGGAATGTGTAACGACGATCCCGAAGACGTCGAGACGCATTCCGGGCTTGAGGTACCAAGATCTAGCGTCCCGTGACAGGCATTGGCAGCGACAAGCCGACT
This sequence comes from Trametes cubensis, assembly GCA_029747595.1. NCBI lineage: Eukaryota > Fungi > Basidiomycota > Agaricomycetes > Polyporales > Polyporaceae > Trametes > Trametes cubensis. Next base: position 44,572 of record JAPEVG010000149.1, read on the forward strand.
TCGTCTTCCCTCGGGTTCTCAGCCTCACTCTACCCACCGCCCAGACCACCGGCCTGGCAGTGAAAAGCGCAAGTCTCATTACTCGACTCGTTCATGCCACTACAGAAGCCTTCTGCCCTGAGCTATGCCACAGCACACGTTCAATTCGCGGAGTTCGCTCCGTTTGCGCCGTGAATCGTATGCCCGTGGGCACAAGTATGCTATATAAAGCTGCGCACCGGACTGCTCTCTGCCCACGGTGGTGTGCCCGTTTCCTGTGCCCTGGCTGATTCGCCGAGGAATGCGCGTGCTTCGATGCCCTACGCTCGCGCTGAGGGTGGGTTGCCGTAATACCTCCGAGCGCGCGCTCCCGACGGTATTTGAGTTTGTGTAATGCGGCACGCTATGACGCCCGCGGGCACACGCAGTCCGCGAAGAGGGTGCGTGCTTCGGCACTAAGATGCTACCACTTCACTTGCTCTCTTCCTGCGCGTCGGACGGCACGCCGCGCGGAATGGCCTGCGCGCGGATAAATGGGTGCAGTGCCCCCGTGGTTGCGCATGCGCGTGGATACTGGATACTGATACATCCGACAAGACTGCTTCCAAATGTTTTCACTAGCACGCCAGCCTCAGCCCCCGCGGACGGATTCTCCGGTCACACCTTCGCGAGCTCCACTAGGTCGACTGGCGCGCCGTTGCTATTAAGGGCCGCCTGGATGAACGCTACGTCCNACAAGGGTGCCGCGCGGNTGGTCTATGCCGTCGTCCGAGCCGTCTATCGCCTGCAAGAAGCTCTCGATCTCTTTCTGGATGCCGACCTCATTCTCCTCGATCACCTCGGTTGCTTCCTGTCCAGTCGGCTTCCCGTCCTTGTCGCGAATGGTAGTCTTGACGGACACGCGCATAACTCCGTTGGCGCGCGATACCTCGAGCCAGCCCTCCGTGCCGGTGACGGTGATGTTGTTCCCTGCCTGGCTTGCGCGGGACGCGGTGGGCCGCGCCCCAGGTCAGTTCGACGAGCCCGTGCGAGCCGTCCTCTGACTTGACGATGGCGTTGATGGTGTCGTGCGGAGGTAGAATGTCCTTTGCGAGCGAGGCAAACGCCGAGACCGCCTTGAACGGACTCGGAAGGATGACACGCAACGCGGCGATGGTGTGCTAGTTTCAGAGTCGGAGCAATGGCCAGTCAGGTGTCAGCGTGGCTTGCGTGAGGGATTCCGAGCTCCCGTGAAAGGAGACCGGGGCTTATAGGGAAGGCAACTCACAACGCCACCATCGAGCTGAATGTGCCAAGGACACAGGGCACGGCGGTGAAGGCCGGTCAGGAACTCAGGCTGCATTTGGTCAGGGGTGCATGATCACATACCAGGAAACCGCCTTGATACTGCAGCACGAAGTCGTTAATATGTGGTTAAGCTCAGAGGCCACATGAACATGAGACTCGTGTAGCATACGGCTTACCTCTGGAACGGTGCGCCAGGGGGTCTTGTACCACTTTGAGTTCTCGTCGATATAATTGACGACGCGGGCGTTGTAGAAGGTGACCTTTCCGATCTTGCCTTCCTGGATAACCCGCCGCGCGGCGTGGAACCCAGGCTCGGCCTCGAAATTCTCCGCGACGCGCCAGACGAGACCCTTTGGTTTGTACTTTGCTTCGTATTCCTTGATTAGGGCGCGACCCTGCGCGACGTCTGGGGCAACTGGCTTTTCGCTCAGAACGTGCTTGCCGGCGGCGAGTGCTTTCAGGATCACGCCCNGGCTGTACAGTGATCGGTAGCACGACGATGACCGCAGCGATGTCAGATCTGGAAAGAAGGGCATCGAGGGAGACCTCCGGGTCCTCGTCGTGGTAAACGTCAAGCGGGTTCTTGAGCTTGAGAACATCTTGCGCGTCTCGCGCGAACGCGGATGCACTCTTGTTAGACCGCGAGTAGACCGCCTTGAGCTCGATCGCGTCTCCCAACAAGGCGATGGCGGGAAGATGAGCTGATCGCGCAGTGGCCCGCCAAGAGTATAGAGAGCAGGAGGGTGTATGGAGGAGTACGCAGGTGAATCTCCGGAAGTATGTCGAGTTTGAAGGTGCGGCAACTTACCCTCTGTGGCGAATATCCCGGAGCCTAGGATGGCCACACCTTTGGCTGGCATGGCTGATTGTGAAAATCCGTTGAATGGACGGGCTCGTCGGTTGGCGGTGAGTGTTAAGCTGTTTAATTCGTATCGGATGGAGGACGAGATGATGGGATGTTTATGAGGCGCCCGAGTGAGGGGCACCCGGCGAAATTTCGGCGTGGGCGCGACGAGGTGACCGACCTCTATCGTCCATGCTTTGATTTAGCTCTCTTTGAGCGGCCGCTACCTCTATTCAGTCAGGCGGTGAAGGGTGCTGATCGCTAGTTGCATTGAACAGGGTATGCTCGGACTCGAGGTGGGCGGGATAGGGAAAGGCTCAGTCATCCAGGGGGCGGGCTCCGGCTACGGGTGGACGAGACGATTGGACGAGAATAGGCTGAGGCTGGTACCGATCCAGTGGTCTTACGTCTGGTCGAACCCAGGGCGACCTCCCCGTCTCTGTTTCTCTCGCCAAACGTAGGATTGTGATATCTGGCCGGACGACTGTGGCCGATGACGAGGACACAGCACCCTGACCGGAGCTGTTCCGGAGTATCCAGGGATCTCATAAAGTCAATTTCCATACCTCGCCTACTGTTTGCTGTTCGCCACTGATGTCGCCCCGCAGGAGAAACGCAAGGCGGCTGGAGCACAGGAAACGGGGTACCTGCCATGTTCTGCGGGAAAATTCCTGCACGGGAAGATCCAACACAGTGCGGTTTCCACGCCCGGGCTGGAGAAGAAAGCTCGCACTCGCCACGCCTGGCGTTCGAGAGGACCGAGTTTCCCCTCCGGACTATCCTCGGTCCTCCGTTGTCGGATGTGCCGTTCCAAGCCCTCAAGAGATGATATCGGCATTGGTTCCTCCCAACACTTTAAGAGCAAACATGTTCGCAGCGCTCCTCCGCCTTTCCCGTACACCCTCCGACCACCATGACTGTCGAAGTCTCGTCGCCAAACAAGTTACCCAGCGACTTCCTCTGGGGCTTTGCTACTGGTGAGCTGTCCTCCTCCGCAGCCTTCGGAGACACCCCATGACCCCTATGGCGTGCCTCATTCCCCTCTTCGATCGGTTCTAATATTTTTGCTGTCCTCTACAGCAAGCTTTCAAATAGAGGGTTCTACTGATGTCGACGGCCGAGGCAAGTCGATATGGGACGACTTTGCGAAGCTCCCTGGCAAGACTCTGGACGGACGAGACGGTGAGGTCGCCACCGACTCCTACAAACGGTGGCAGGAGGACCTCGACCTACTTGTTCACTATGGTGTCAAGTCCTACCGGTAAGATGGCTGTGCACACACACGTCGCCTTCTTCGTGGGCTAATGTGACCTCGGCTAGTTTCTCCATTGCGTGGTCTCGCATTATTCCGCTCGGTGGTCGCAACGACCCCGTCAACGAGGCCGGTATCCAGTGGTACTCGAATCTGATCGACGCCCTACTCGAGCGCGGGATTGTTCCGTTTGTGGTGCGTGACTTCCCGGTCTGCCATATACCCCGCCTTCTTATTATGCCGCGGTTTATCCAGACCCTCTACCACTGGGACCTGCCCCAGGCACTGTACGACCGTTACGGCGGTTGGCTCAGCAAAGAGATCGTGGATGACTACGTCAACTATGCGAAAGTGAGTTTTTGTCGTCCAACCCTGTGTCGTCGTGCATCACACACTGACATCTCCGCGCCGCGCCTTGTGACAGATCTGCTTCGAGCGGTTCGGTGACCGCGTAAAGTACTGGTACGCATGTACCCGGCGCATCCTGGTAGCCTTGCACGCTGATCACATGCCTTGATCCCCAGGCTGACTATGAACGAGCCCTGGTGTATCTCCGTCCTGGGTCACGGCCGTGGAGTGTTCGCCCCGGGTAGGTCAAGTGATCGAACGCGTTCCCCGGAGGGCGATTCTTCGACGGAACCGTGGATGTGCGTTGCGCCACCTCTGGTCTTCGAGTGCTTCGCTGACCGAGTCTATTTGTCGTTCCACTCAGCGTCGGCCACAACGTGATCCTCTCTCACGCGTACGCGGTCAAGCTGTACCGCGAGCAGTTTAAGGCTGCCCAGGGTGGTACCATCGGCATTACGCTGAATGGCGACTGGGCGCTCCCTTATGATGATAGCCCTGAAAGTGGGTGTGCCTCGGACGCCGTCCTCCATGAGAAAGGCACGACTAACATCATGTGTATTCTTTGCTTTGCATTGCAGACATCGCCGCAGCGCAGAACGCGCTCGACGTTGCCATCGGTATGTTTATTGTGCCGGTGGCCCTATCTGAATGGGCTCGCTCCTTTGGGAAGTATTACTGACATCGTGATCAACTTCCCGCAGGCTGGTTCGCGGTGAGTACCTTTCCCGTGCTCGATCGTGTTCACCTCCGCCACCCTTCCTCTCTCTTCCTACCACCACTTGGACTTTCTCTCCTATCCCCCACCCACTTCGCTCCTCCATCACCGCGCATGACGACCCAACCCGTATCACTAACGCGCTATGAATGCTCCGACAGGACCCAATCTACCTCGGATATTATCCGGACTATATGAAGACGATGCTTGGCGATCGCTTGCCAACCTTCAGCACGGAGGAATTGGCGGTGGTCAAGGGCTCATCCGACTTCTACGGGATGAACACGTACACCACAAACCTCTGCAGTGAGTCCACGTATCTCTTCTGCCCCCATTATTTCCACAATCACCGGGGTGAGATTCTCCGAGCATAATACTGATCCAATTGGGTTTCGACGAGCAGAGGCGGGTGGTGATGACGAGTTCCAGGGCAAGACCGAGTACACGTTCACTCGTCCGGATGGCTCACAACTAGGCACGCAGGGTGAGTTTTTCCGCCAACGCATTTGTCGTGCTGCATATCTAACGACGCGTGCGATACACAGCCCACTGCGCATGGCTGCAAGACTGTGAGTACACCGCTGCTATTCCTGTTCATGCCTTCGAGGCATCTAACCGCTAATGTATGTTGCAGACCCTGAAGGGTTCCGCCAGCTGCTGAACTACTTGTGGAAGGTAGATATCCATCCTGTACACTCGACGTAGAAGATTTCTCACTGGTTCCTTGCCCGCAGCGATACAAGCACCCAATCTAGTGCGTGTCGTACACGTGTGGGAATAAGCACCTTACTGATTGTCGGTAGTGTGACGGAGAACGGCTTTGCCGTCAAGGACGAGAACGCCATGCCTCTGGAGCAGGCCCTTGCCGATCACGACCGAGTGCAATACTTCAAGGGCAACACTGAGGCGATACTCGCCGCGCGTAACGAGGACGGCGTTGATATCCGAGCCTATTTCGCATGGAGTAAGTCTACCGACCGAGGGTTTTCTTTTCGTTCTTGCATGCTCACACATGATTCTTGTCGCAAATTACAGGTCTCCTAGACAACTTTGAATGGTATATATGCCTGTCTCTATACTTTCTATCTAATACTGACCTTCGATTCTAGGGCGGACGGCTACGTAACACGCTTTGGGTTGACATACGTCGACTACGATACCCAGAAGCGCTACCCGAAGGATTCAGGTAAATTCGTGTCTAAGGTTCGTCCACATCTTATTACACGTGGGATTGTGGGCTGAGGTGTTCATGCGCTCGCACAATTCAGTGGTTCAAAGAGCACATCGCCGAGGACAGCAAGCCGCAGAAGCAGGCGGAACCTCAGCGCATTGAGCTGCCGAAGTCGGATGGAAAAYCGCAATCGGATAGTGCGACGTCCTCCCCGACCGTGGAGTCTTCCCAGCCACCTTCTAGTCCTGCGGCCGCGAAGCGTGTGGCGAATGGCGATTCCGCGCCAACGGTACGTGCCCCTTCCCCGTTTCCACACTTGCGTGGGCGGTATGCTCAGCTCTATCCGCAGCCGAAGAAAAAGAAGACGAAGAAGGCACCCTTTGCGCGGTTCACAGCTTACATTTCAACCTTCCTCGGCATCTGAACATACTAGACGTGGACGCAGTGTTCGCAACAGCATTTGTATCCGTTCCCGCTCACGTTCAGCCAGATACATTCTTACGACACGATACGGCTTTGCCCCATGTTCCGCACCGTTACCCTCCCTCTCCCCTTCCTTGCCGTCCTCTTCCCCTGGCACTTCCCCCATTTCTACCATGCCTCTTATCGTACTTTCACTACTGTGTAGCTATTCGTTCATGGCCGACTCCACCAGTGTACTTGTAGCCCATGTCCCTTGCGTTTACCCGCTCTATTTATGTCGCCTGCGCCCAAGAACAAAGACAAACGCCAGCCCACCCTAAGGCCTGAAGACATGTGAAGTTATCAAGGGTGGAAAAGTTCGAGAGCCTGCGAACGGCGTGGCGAGGTCGGATATGGGCGCTGCAGGCCTCGTGGCGGTGGTCGTGTTCGTCCGTGGCAGCGTAGACGCCCAATATAAAAGCACCGGCTTGCCCTCCGCCTTCACGGAACACTATCGCCCTGTACCTCCTCCCTCGCCACCGCTCGAGCCTGTCGCTTCGTAATAATATATTCGCTGGAATTGCGCAAACTGAGGATCGGAGATGTCGTCGCAGAAGGGAAACTACGGGGCTCCTCCAAAGTACGCACACCCTCGCACGACGTTGCTCGGAGGACGGAAGATCACCTTGCGCGGTCTGCTGCTTCCGCAGGTACCTGAACGACTTTAGCAAGGCACTCGCGAGCGAGGTCCGCGTCCTCCTCGCTGAGGTTGGCAAGCTCAGGGATGAACGGCGGCAACTACAATAGTAGGTCTTTCAACATGTCTCGATCGCCAAGGGTCCTCCGAGATTCTGATCCCTCTCGTAACTGTGGTAAGCGAGATTGCAGAACTCATGGCCGTCAAGTCCAAACATGGTGCTGGCGGCGAATTTACACCTGACTGGGCCCCGAAGGTATGTGTAGATTCAGCCGGACCCAGTCCTCTCTGAACGTCTGAGACAGCATGAGGCGCCTCCCGCACTGGCACCCGCATCTCCTCCCTCGCCTGCGCCACCAAGCGTGATCGACGACGGCATCCCTGCACGTCCAGCATGGCGTACGGTGCACAAGCGTGAAGAGCGTCGTCAGAAGGCAAAGGCAAAGGCCCTCCAAGCGCCTCCTCCGCCTCCTCCTGCGATTGCCGCCCCCGAACCCGTTAATGTACCCGCCTGGGCACAGTGGAAGCGTAAGGGCATAGCAGTATCATCAATAATGTGCACTGATATATGACATGCTGCAGCGAATCCACTGCTATCCCCCGCACCAATCCCTGGAACGCCCGCCGCACCACTTCCTTCTGAACACATCATGCCCCGCTCTGGCCTCTTTGGTAAGTCATATGCGTTCAAATATCGCGTAGTCTGTGGGTCGTTTATCCCACTCTGTTTGGCAGGCCCGCCGACTCCCCCGCCGAAGTGATGAAACGATGAACGTAACGACGTTGTGACGGATATGCTTTGGAAGGCTCGGTTTACGCCCCGTGGTGCACAGTCTCACTCGCGCTTGATTTATCTCCTCTGCTTTCTTTCATTCCCATTCTTCCGCTTCGCTATATTGTTTGCATCGCCCGCCGTGTCTCTTATCTGGTACCATACCCTTGTAACATTGCTATGATTGAATCGTTCCCCTTTTGACTACACTGCTCCGGAAGCTACACAAGAAAGAGCCGATTCTGATTGCCTCTGGCTCAAGTTGCTACGACATGTATTGTATGTGTTCCAGTCCGCGCATCACCAATTTTCAGACGCTTTACATCTCGAGAGCTGCGCATGTTCTGTGTCGCTAGCTAACATTGCAGTGGCATTGCTCGAATCCCTCAGCATACGACGCATAAGATTACTTCATAGCTCATTCCGCGACCAAGCTCTCTACTAGCTTCTGTATCTTCTCCCCCACACCTACGATGAACTTGAACAAGTCTTCGTCAACAGTCTGTCCCTCGACGGCAGGCACAGGGATGATGTCTGCGGGCTCATCATATATGATTGTGGTGCCATTGCCATCGACATCTTCGAGGAGCAGAAGCTTCTCCGGGACGTGTAGGCCCATCCACATGGCACGGCGCAGGACCGATTGTCCGAAGAACGGGTTGCCGAAGGTGTATACGACGGCCTGCGGTGCGTCCGGGGATTCTGTGTATGTCCTCACCCAGGGATGGTGCACGAGCTCGCCGAGGAATCTGTAAAGCAATCAGCGCAGTGTCTGAGACAGCCTCATAACGAGAGCTATACGTGCATGAAGTCGCGGCCGTCGAGGAGGGCTGTCAAGCCGCCTTCGAACTCGGCTTTGTTTTTCGTCTCGTATAGCACCTTCGACACTTGCGCGCTCGCTTCGGATTTGTTCAGAGCCCTATCCAGACGAGCCCTAACTTCGCCAAAAGAGAGCGGTGTGTGGTAGCTGATCCGCTTGCAGCTGTAGTTGACAATGGACCTCGACTTGGCCATTGTGTCAATAGCTCTAATTTGCGGTTAGCGCTTTCTAGTGACAAACTTCAAGTTAGAGAAGATATTTGGCGGACTTGCCTACTGGGATGCCGGGGAAGTGCTATGCCATCTAGCGGATGCGGCGGGCATGTTTAAATATTACCATGGTGAGGTCAGCCCGAGCTCGGGCATAAGCCTGTACACCGGTCAGAAGTGGATGGATAGGTCAGGCTGAGATACATACGCAGGGTGCCCGAGGCTTCTTACGGTGTGACGGACAAGACAATGGCTGAATTGGCTTGGTGGTATGGCAGAAAGGTACGGATCGCGAACGACGGGAGAAGAAAAAGAAGCTGCCCCGGTGAGGCTCGAACTCACGACCTTCCGATGTCGACATAACAGTCGGACGCTGTAACCAACTCAGCCACGGGGCACATGTACATACTTTTTGAGGCAGTGCTAGCATGGTAACGCAACGCCAAGAGATCTAGGCTGAACGAGGAGCATCGCCAGAAGGATTCTGAACTTGGTTTCTTCCTCCCCGACCGCGCCCGACAGCTGTACCATGGCGAGCTTTGCAACGGACCCGGCTCACGCCGATCCCTCTCTTGCTCCCGACAACGTCTCAGCCGACCGCTCGCGTCAGCAGAGTGTCGAGCAGTCCGCCAGTGGTGCCGGCGAACACGATACAGACGACGGCACAGGCAAGAGGAAGAAGGGAACAAAACGGAGAAAAGTAAACCATGCGTGCCTTTACTGTCGCCGGAGCCATATGACCTGTGATGAAGGCCGTCCGTGCCAACGCTGGTGCGTGTGTAGTCCGCATTCCCTCCTGAAAGTCTCCAGTCCAGCGCGCTCACCTCGCGCCTCCCGTACTGCGGCGACCTCAGTATCAAACGTGAGATTGGACACCTTTGTCACGACGAACGGCGAACTACGGCCAAGGAGAAGACCTCTGCGAGCGCTGGTGCTTCGTCTATTACGAACCCTCCCATAGACGTAGCGAGGGGTCTGCCCGGCAAGTGTCCTTGCTTCTGCCCCCAATCTCGAGCGAGAGTCGTCTAACCTCCACTCGCTCGCCGCCGCCGCCTCGTTCACTCAGCAGCGCAATACGGCGCAGTGCCCATCGGGACCCCTATGAACGCAACATGGCCTGGGATGGGCATGAGCATGGCCCAAGGGGGCTTCATGTATCCTCCGGAAACTCTGAGCAATGAGTTTTCCGTGCTCTCGTAAGTCATGTCCTTCCACTTCGTACCTGCGTCTAGTGTGTTCCTGGCGGTCAAGGTCGTCCGCGCTCTACATTCATCGCCCTACCCTAGTACATGACCCAGTCGATCGTGCTGCTTCCGGAAGTTCTAGGGTCATGGACAAGCTCACAGTCGGGATCAGTGCTTCGCCCTCGCGAGCACTTGTTCGTCAGAGCCACTCTGACATAGATGATGAACGTGAAGACAAATACTTCTCCTTGATCATCTATGGTACTGCAGCGAGCTCGAGTGAAGGTGATCACCTCCGTATCTCCCGTGCGAGGCTGCTCTTAGAAGTGACGTATGGGACTTGCTCTGCGCGCCTTGTGTAGCTCCTTGGCGCCGACGCCCGACATACGGGAACAACAGAGTCTTTCTCCGACAGCACGAGGCGTCGATGCCCACGCGCAGCTATCACCTGGTTACACCACGAATACATCGTGTGTTCCAAGTCGAGCTACTCGTATATCGTCTGGTGGAGCGCTAGGGTTCTGGTGTGCTCAACTTGCAAATCGCTCTACCCCTCGTTCAGTGTATGCGGTAGTGCTCTCCGCGATTGCCCCTGTCTTTCCGGCGCGGCGAAGCTATGGAAGAACAGAGCCGTGTTTGGCATAGTCGTGCGGATGCTTACTGACTACTTTTGTCCTTTCAAGTGACTTCCTGGAATCATTAGACGACGGCTCGTTCTTCAGCCAACCTGCCGTAACGCCCTCTTTGATGTCAAGCCCCACCTACGCCAACACTGTCTCCCTTGGTGTCGATAATCCATATATCACTCAACCTCCTTCCCTGCCTGCTCCTACGACAACTACTTCCGCACCTTCACAACCCCCAGACGCCGACCGAGAAAAGCCAACAGAAGAACCTGCCCCTGTCGTCCTACCAGCCCCGTCGAAAACGGAGAGGTTCTTCTTAACAGCTGCCGATCAGGCGTCAGGCTCGCGTAATGAGCGCCTTAACATGGTTATCCGGAGCAAGTATGAGGCCGGATTGCTCAAGCCTTACAATTACGTGAAGGGTTATGCGCGATTATCGCGTTGGATGGACAAGAAGTAGGTGCCAACAGTATTCACGCTACTGTTCTGTCTTGACATGGCTTTGGTAGTGTTTCGCAGGAATCTAAGCAGAAGATCCTCCAACCCTTGTCCGTCCTTCGACCCAAATTCAGAGTGAGCCTGCGATAAGGTTGATAGAGCGCAGCTAACCGCGATACGCAGGCCATCGCCCAGTCGGAGTCGCTGACCGATATAGTACGCATCGTGCGCATAGGGCAGGCCCAGCCGACAGGCTAACCTCTTTACAGGATCTGGTCTTCATAGAGGAGGCTTTTGAACGTCTCCTTCTAGATTATGATCGAGTCTTCTCTGCTATGGCCATCCCAGCTTGCCTGTGGCGCCGAACAGGCGAGATTTACAAGGCAAATCGGGAATTCGCCGAGCTTGTGGGGGTGGATGGCTACATGCTCCGTGACGTACGTCCCGCTCCTTGTAATTCTTGCAGCGCGATGGCTGAGTGCTCATTGGGTGTCAGGGCCGAACATGCATCTATGAGCTTATGGCTGAAGACTCGGCGGTGAACTATTGGGAGGTGCGTCTTCTGTCATTCACCGAATCAATCAACTTCTAGTCTAACGCAACTACGCATTCAGAAATATGGCAACGTCGCGTTCGACTCAAATCAGAAGGCAGTACTAACGTCGTGCGTCCTCCGGTACAAGCCTCTCCTCCCCTCGTCTGGTGCCACCACGCCGGCGCGCCCCAAGGACTCGCAGCCGCCACCCAATGAAGAGGCCTTCATCAGCTGCTGCTTCTCATTTACGATCCGCCGTGACCCGTACGGCATCCCCACGCTCATCGTGGGGAACTTCATCAAGTGCTGAAAGTCTATCCTCACGTCCGTCTCGCTCCGTCTCGCTTGTTTTGCGTTCTTGATTGCTGTGTTAAATAATGTACGCAGATGCTCTTTAGTAGATGCTAGCTTTTTGGTTCGCCCACCCCCATTTCCGTCTTTTGGGGAGGGTTCATTACCGTACTTATGTCTCGAGCGGTGTTCGATTAGTTTGACGCGCGCCACCTCCAGTAGAAGGTGAATAGCAATGAAGAAGTCCCTACAAACGCTCTCGAGTAACGCATCGTACAGACGTGCACGTTCCAACAACAAACGTGTCGCTCATGTCGGATCTTGACCTTAGCGTTTGAACTCTTCGTGGCATCGTGAGCAGCTCCGGCTGCGGAGCGTCTGACTTTGCCAACATTGTCGGCATTTCAGTCGCTTCCCAACCACCACGACTCTGTGGGTCGCGAGGTCAACGAAAGTTCATGCAGTTCCGGCCGCTACTCCTATGCACATGTACGACGACTTCGGAAAAATCTGTACTGTATGGAATACACGCGCGCCCTCGCCAGGAAAGCCGTTGGCGTCGAGCGGACTCGGGGGCTTGGCGGTTGGGTGCGATGCGCGCTGCTTGCCTCCTCCCATCACCATTCGTGCACTGCTCCCACAACTTTCCACCGCCCCGCTCACTTCCCGAGGTCATGAATCGCCTGCGTCGCTTGCGCCTAGGCTGAATAGCATGAGAACCTGAATCGCCTTTGGTCCGAACTTTGAAACAGGGCCGTCCGGGACCGACTGCCTGAGTGACTACTTTAATCCCGCACTAGTACTAGAGTCTATCACCCACCTCTCTCAACGCGCCATTCTTTTCTATTCTCCGTTTCTGCCTGCCGCTGTGGTTGATGAGCATAGTGGACGTGCGCCGCCTCTAGACCTTCGGACACTGCACGACATGACGTCGACGTTCTCACCGGAGCCGACCTCGCTCCGGCGCAAGTTGCGCCGCGCACCCAACCTGCTCACCACAAAGGGCGAGCCCGTCCCCGCTATTGCGGTCACCATGCCCAACGACAACGACGGCGTCGGCGCACCCTCATTACAGCGGAGTCGGTCGTACGGAGGTGGGATAGGCGGGACTATCAAGCGGAAGATTGGTCAGGTCAAGGACGTCGGTACGAGCGTTGCGCGCAGAGCGAGCTTCAAGCGTTCTCCCTCCTCACCCCCCGTCTACCATCTCGGCGGAAGCGCGTCCGAGCCCCTGCCAGAGCAGCCCGCCGTGCCCTCTTTCACGCTCTCGCCCGTCGTCTGGGTGAAGCGGCGGACGAGCCACCGCCGCGCCCAGAGCGAAGTCCTCTCCACGCGACCACGCGTCCATCACGCCCACACAATCTCATCGAGCGCGAACGCCCCTTTCTCCCCTCCCACCTCTCCCCCGCTCGCCAGGATGTCCTCACAGCCCGAATCGACTGCGGAAGTGCAGAAAGCGCAGCAAGAGCAGCAGCCTGCGCCTGTCGCGCAGCCGTCTACGTCCTCCGATGTGACGGTCCCCGCGATTTTGCAGTATGGCGTGCCGATGCTCAAGGTCTCTGCGAAGAAGCAGAAGCGGTATATGTTCAGAGTCGACCCGGACCAGGGGCAGATCATCTGGCAGTCGAAGAAGCTGCGAGTCAGTGAGTATATTGTGCTTGTTACCGTGCTCGAGTCGTTGTGATTGATGAGACGCTCCCCGCTGCTGTGCGTAGTTCCGATTGAGAACATCAAGGAGCTCCGTAAAGGCACAGACGCACGCTACTATCGTGAACAGTTTCAGCTGGCACAGGAGTACGAAGACAAGTGGCTCACCATCGTATATGTCCTCGACGGCGGATACAAAACGTTGCACCTCATCGCCGCGACCCGCGAAATCTTCCAGCTGTGGGACGTGACCTTGAATCGACTATATGCGATCCGTCAACAGCTCATGAATGGCCTGGGAAGCTCCGATATGCGTCAGGCCGTGTGGGAGAAGCAGCTGTGGAAGGGGGCGGACGACGAGCAGGACCAGCGCCTGGATTTCGACGATGTCGAGCGATTGTGTAGACGATTGAACATCAATCCTTCACGAGAAGATCTCTTGCGGCGATTTCAGGTACGCCTAGTGTGGTTCGGTCCCTGATGTGGTATCAGGGCTGACGCCTTGTTGCAGCAAGCGGACACTCAGAAGCGCGGATACCTTGACTTCACTGATTTCAAGCGCTTCGTCAAGTCCCTCAAGTCCCGTCCAGAACTCGACAGGCTGTACAAGAAGGTTTCGGATGGTAGCGATGAGTTGACGTTCTCTGCGTTCGAGCGGTTTATGCGGACCACTCAGAAGGTTAGTCCACACGTTCGTCATAATGATGTTCGTTCTAACTTGTGCACAGTCATCTCTCAGTGGTACCGAACTAGAGCACATTTTCTTGCGTTACGCATCCAGTCCCAACAGCGCGAAGCCTCCTAGTTCGCCACCGCAGACATCGCTCGACCTAGCTGTGCGAGCCGTGTCCACGGGGAACCAGCAGTCGAGCGAACCCAAGCCCCTTCCTCCTGCTTCGGCAGACAACTCCGCTACGCCTGCGCCTGCGCCTTCGGTCGATTCAATGACCATGTCCCTCAGTGGATTCACCGCCTTCCTTCTCTCTACAGACAACTCTGCCTTTGCGGACCAGCATGGGCGGATATACCACGACATGACAAGGCCCCTCCCAGAATACTACATCTCCTCTTCGCATAATACTTACCTTGTCGGGCACCAACTTGTAGGCGAAAGCACCATCGAAGGCTACATCCGGGCTTTGCTACACTCGTGCCGGAGCGTGGAACGTGAGCCGTCTCAGTTAAACTGTCTCATGCTCCAGCTGACGTGCAACAGTGGATATCTACGATGGCGATGTCGAGCCGATGGTATTCCACGGGAAGACGCTCACATCGAAGGTGTCCGTTCGCGATACGTGCGTCGCGATCGCCAAATACGCGTTTGTCGCGTCTCCCTACCCCATCATCATATCGGCGGAGATCCACTGTTCTGTGCCGCAGCAAGAGCAACTAGTCGCGATCATGAAGGAAGTATTCGGGGAAGCACTCGTATATGCGCCCGTTGAAGGACGTCCAGCAATCGTAGACTTACCCAGCCCGGAGGACCTCAAGGGTCGGGTACTGCTCAAGGCGAAGAACCTCTACGTGTCTGAGAAGCAGGGATTGACCGAGAAGGAGCTCACGGTTGACACGGAATCGTCTACTACGGACACATCCGCTTCCGACTCGGACCTAGGGGGCGAGATCAAGCAGGAGTGGCGAAATGCACGTGAGCATGAGAAAGAGCTCATCAAAGGTGTGTGCAACACTTCGCGGACTGCACAGTGTACTGACGTACTGCAGATTTAAAGTCGGAGATGAAGAAAGCACGCGCAACGCTTAGCCGTGTACGGTCTCCTGGTTCTCCGAGCGCATTGCCCCAGTCACCTCCCCCATCCGCACCGCCAAAGGTCAAGATGTCGATGGAGCTTGTTTCGCTGTTGGTCTACACTGTAGGCGTCAAGTGCCGCGGTCTGAACAAGAAGGAGAAGTATGCGCCAGAGCACGTGTTCTCGCTTTCGGAGAACACGGCGAATAAGGTGTTGAAGCAGGGCATGATGGACCTCATCAAGCACAATAAGACCCATCTGGTTCGGACGTACCCCAAGGGCACGCGCATTGGCTCGACGAACTACGAGCCCCATCGCTATTGGTCTGCTGGATGCCAGTTGGTTGCGATCAACTGGCAGACGTTCGGTACGTCTGTTTCATGCCCCGCACTATCCCTTGTGTAATGTTGTTCGCAGATCTTGGTTACATGATCAACCATGCGATGTTCCAGCGCAACGGACGCGCGGGCTACGTGCTGAAACCGCTGGCGCTCCGAAATGCAGACAAGCGTCTACTCTCGCAAAGGACCAACCACCTTCTGAACGTGACCGTCATCTCAGCGCAACAGCTCCCACGTCCGAAGGACTCGCAGGGGCGCGAGATCATCGACAAGTCCGTGATCGACCCGTTCGTGGAGGTGTCTATCCACATCCCTGACTGGACCCACTCGCCGTTCCTGCCCGAGAACACCGCGGACGCGTATTCTCCCCCCGACGGCGGCCACAACTGTCTCTGCTACGTCCGCGCGCACGGTGACGTGCCGGACGGGAGTCGTGAAGAACAACGGCTTCAACCCGATCTGGGAGCAGCAGATTTGTTTGCCGTTTGACTTGGTGGGCGACATGAAGGACCTGGTGTTCGTCCGGTTCTCGGTCAAACAGGAGAACAAGGAGGATGACGAGCCGCTCGCTGTATACTGCGCTAGTCTGGGCAGCTTGAATCTCGGTGAGTTGTCGCGTCGCACAGCGTATCCGATTGGATCTCTGATGTCGACATTGCTATAGGTTACCGACACCTTCCCCTCCATGACGGGCAGCTCTCGCAGTACCTGTTCTCGACGCTCTTTGTTAGAATTGACATCCAAGATGCATAAGTCATCACCGTCTGCCGCTGTATCACTCTATCCTCTCGTTACTTCGTTACTTGACTTGCGCATCTTGCACTTATCTATCTTATCATGCTTTGTATAACCAACCTTGTATAGTAGTGCCGCAACATATATTCATCTTCGCATACGCATTCACTCAGTATCGTACTAATCGAACTTGTGAGTACGAACTCCATAATTACCGACTTTGGTCCTATCCCAGCGTTCGTTGTCGATGGCCTCGAATCTTATAGTCTCAACAGTCGCACAATCATTGTCGAAATGTGTGCAAGCTTGAACGCAGCTACGCGCCTTTGAACGCGATCCTGAAAGGGTGTGTACAGGCTAGGTCGTCCAAAATTACTAGCGGTGCATGGGCACACACGCCTTCCGCTACAGCCCAGCTTCGTGCAGTGGTTCCGCCCCAGGTCTCCTAGAATTCCAAGATACGGGTGTGGAGCCTATATCAAGTCCAGTGTGAACGAAGTAGAGATCGACGTATATTGAAGAAGTTGGTCTTCCAGCTTCTCTAGCTCGGGCAGCGACTTGTCAAAGGCAGCGAGGATGGCACGATGGGTGTTCAGAGGAGGCGCGAGAGATGGCAGCCCGTCGACAGCTACTATGCCATCGACGCATACCGACTCCAAGGTCCCCTTGTGTGCCGCTTCGATGAGGCTTTCTACGGGAAGCTGCTCGTAGTGAGTCTTGCAGATGGCGGACAGCTCATCGAGCAGAGATATGAAGGGGTGGGTGGGAGGATACTCGTGAAGGAAGAAACTGTAACCCTCCAAGACGTTCTGCCATTTCAGGGAGCTGCCTACAGTTCGTGGGGTCGGCGGATCATATAAATTGATGATTCGTCCGGCAAGTAGCTGAGGAGAGCGGGTGTCGTCGTTTCGGAGGTGCCTTAGGGAACGCCAGTTGAGAATGTGCATAACGGACTCTAGATCGTCGGAGAGGACGTGCGGTTTCGAGTGATATATAGTCAGAGGGCCGGACAGAAATTGCCATGTACCCTACATAGCGATGAGCATTGCATTATTCCAGTCGAGCCGTTGCTGGTTTTTGAGTGCGTGGTGTCGCGGCGCAAGGTCAAGGTGAGGCTCACTCACTGGTCACTCGCTGGCGCCGTGGTTGCTGAGTTAGCGCCGCGGCTAATGAATCGCGTCTCACGTGATACACGACACTTGGCGCCCACAACGCGTCTTGTAACACTAAGCCACAGTTGGGCCGTGGCAACTACTTCGTTGGTCAGACGGCCATCCTACCCAGACACACCCTTCTAGCTTGTAACGACACCGTGTTTGATCTCTTTTCTACTTTGAATGGCCACGATGGCATCACGCTCTACGAGAAACAGAGTGTCAACACGCTCGGCAGTACCTGCGCCGTCCTCGTCGAAGACGCGAGTCCAGTCGAAAAGGGTGCTGAAGGGAATGAAGCCCCGATCAGCTTCGACAAGTGAATCTCAAGTAGAAGATGAAGAGGAACTTGAAGAGCAGGACGTCTCAGAGGTGGAGTCCTTAGACAGTGAAGCACTGGATTCGGACGATGTTGCTGAGAACACGAAGAGCAACAAGCGAAAGCGCGTCGTTTCTGTGTCGAAGAAGCCGGCTCCTCCGAAAGCGAATGGGAAGTTGAAAACTCCAAGGAAAGTTACTACTGCAACTCACAAGAAACGCAAGACTACACCGCGTGATGAGAGCGAGGACCCCGACTCGGAGCTAGACTTGGCAGAGGGTCAAGAGGTTGTCGGTATTGTTGTCCAAGCCCCTAAGACGGGAAGAGGTGAGTGTCGCCGTGTCTATTACTCATTTACAAGGATGCAAACGCGAAATATATCAGTACCTCCCGGTCAAATATCGAAGAACACGCTTAATTTCCTTACGGATCTCAAGAAACCGGAGTGTAACGACCGAGAATGGTACGTTACCGTGGCGCATTTCGCCCTTCGCGCGTTGACATAACGGCGGCCTTCCTAGGTTCAAATTACATGGTATATGTCAATTTCACGTCTTATTGGTACTACGCTAACGTATTTGATAGAACCTGTATATCGTCTTGCCGAAGGCGAATGGAAGGCGTTCATCGAGCACTTCACCGATCTTCTGGTCGAAGTCGACCCTCAAATCCCACATCTACCTCCCAAAGATGTGATCCACCGTATATACCGCGACGTCAGTGATATTGCTCAGCGTTTCACAACCATCAGGCTTACAGTTGAACGTTGTCGCAGGTTCGTTTCAGCAACGACAAAACGCCATACAAGACGGGATTATCTGCCAGTTTCTCACGAAGCGGACGTAAAGGGATCTTCGCTGGATGTAAGCCTATCTTTCAGAAAGATCATCGTTCCTGGATATGAAGCTGACCGTCCGTTGGTAGATCATATGTGCGCCTCTGGGTTCACGTTGAATTTCATGCCAACTAACATTTTCGCTTCCTCTCCGCGTGTGGTATAGAGCGAGTGAGTCTTCAACTACTGTGCACCTAATATGGCCTCCCTCTGACTATGCGACGGGGACAGTCAAACCCGGGGGTGAAAGCTTGATTGCTGCGGGATCATGGTGTCCCGGAAAGAACGAACTCCAGACCATCCGGTGAGGCTTTCCTAGATCATGTGCCTATCCCACTTACTGACTGTCGTATAATATCCAGAAATAATCTCTTGCGATCTACGCGACGTCTACGGCGTATCATCTCGGCGCCGGAATTCGAGGCGTTGTTTGGACCCGCTAAGCCCCATCCTAAAGGCGTGCGCCAGAACGTATTTGGCTTTGAAGACGAGCTGAAGGTCGCACCGAAGGGTGTCGACAAGAACCACAAGTGGGTTACATGCGTTCGTCCGCTTAGGTTTAAAAGTTCCGGTATTGACGGGGCCCTCTCGCTCAGGGATATTGACCTGTTGAAATGCCGCTCCTTTGCGGTCGTGCACAAGTAAGACGCTTCTCTTCTATCACGACTTGCGGTCGCCCCTGACTCGTCGCCCGTCATAGGTTCACAGACAAGCAGGTACTCTCCGCTGGCTTCAAAGACGAGTTGGCCAACGTCGCAAAGGTCATGCGGCCATTCGTGCATTGGTGCGTGATCATGATGCATGCAATCGAGCCCTATTGGACGATGTTCTCTGACGGTATGCGGATCTACTAGCCTGAACGATCTCATGACCATTCAAGATGCTGGCAGTGACGATTCGGAAGAAGGTTCGGACGGGGGCGATGATGATCTCGAGGATGGAGAGGATGGGGGCTCTGAGTAGGATCTCTTGTCTGGTCAAGCGTTACTATCTGTTCGGAATCTTGGTTTGCCGTGACTTACTGTTAAATCTGGGCTTTGTCCATCGATTTTCTCGGGATTGCTTCCAATGGCCGCTCTTACGGTTATGCGTTTAGTGTAGAACATCTGTCGTTTATTGTGTTACGTTGTAAATGAGGAGTACTTGCGGATGGAATGCGTCGGCCATTGGTGCCGAATATTTGTTGTTTGGTACGGGTCGATCGATGTACACCTGCTGAGCTGTGTCGCTGCAGAGATCGATGAGGAAACTAAAGTCACGTATGCTATTTGCCCTATTGCGTGGGTTGTTTTCAGGGAAATTATGGTCGTTTGCAAGAGCGGCAGAAATGTTCAGCTCAAAAATAAATCGGATTGTGGACATCAAATGGAGACAGTGTCTAAACCATTGCTAGCGCATTGGCATAAAAGGAGATCTCCTAGCTTGAAAAGCTCAGTGGAAACCCATCCAGCACCTCGCGCTCCCTTCAAAGTCGTCGCACTCCACATCCGACGCGCCCTGGTTGATCGCCTGAACGAGCAGACCCGCGCACGCGTCGTAGCAATCCGTCGGGCTCTTGTAGTTGTGGCTGCCCTTGAACCAGCCGCGCCCACCGCAGTCCTGGCCGTCCTGTTGAGAAATAAAACCGCCGTCAGCATCGCTGCTACTGTATTTGGCATCAGCAGGTAACCGCCATCGGAGAACGTACCCANGTTGTCCCAGCGGTAGTTGTCGAGGCAGGTGTGCAGCGCACCCTGGTCGGTTGCACCGAGCGCGTTGTACTGGCGGACGATGGATGCGTTGGCCGACACTTGGCTGACGGCGAAGGCGGCGATTGCCACGAAAGCAGCGGTGAACTTCATTTTGAAGATGGCTGCATTGAACCGCTGGTTAGTGGCTTATATTTGCGCGGAAAGAAGTAGATGGGCGCACCCGGGGAGGGTTGTAGAAGGGCTGGGAGTTGGACGCGGGTGAGTGTTGTTGTTGAGCTGAGGATTGCAGATGCATGTCGGGCTTTATATCCCTACGCGGTCCGCCCCCCTACAACGAAGCCCCCGCCCACAATGGACGCGCTCACTGTGAACACTATAGTAGAGGCAAGGCGGCCACTGTGTCCTGGTTCATGACCGATGCCGAGACACATCGGACCAACCAAGAAGTCCCGCCGGCTCTTTCCAACGAATTCGGACATGCACGGTCTACGCCTGTTTCTGCATTGTACTGAAGAGCCTCGGGCGGCCAGCCATGGCGAGGCGTCGCTTCGACGCATGCATCAGCGGTTGTTGGCAATTCTGGCTCATGAGGCGCGTGCCCCGCACACCGAGGTCGGGCAACTTGTCGGTTTCATGTTTGCAAGCCCTTCAGGAGATGGGATCGCCCGTTGGATGCTACCATAATCCCCACTGTGAGCTAAGCAAATTTGTTGGCTTGATTTGTGTTTGTACGATACCCGACTCACCTGGAGCTCGCTAGTGTACCCTGTGTACGATGCGAATGGCCGGCTCAGCCCGTCGCCGGTGACGAGGTTGGTCTCGCCAAGGCGTCAGGGACGCTAATTGTCACCAAGTGTGGTGACAAAGCTGGCAGAGGCGTGAGGCAATAGCGAACACTAGGAGTAACCGTAGGCCCCCGATTTCGAGACATTGGCAATCCTAGCCTCGATCCAGATGGCAGTCCTCGTGCTCTATTCGCTGCACAAGGCGCACAATGGCAGATCTTTTCTCATTAGAATTCCAATGTCATAAGTAACGTTAGCTGTCTCCGACAGACTGGAAGCACTTACCCTCAGCAAGCGAAGGACACAGCCGCACTGGTAAGAGGCCGGAACCCGAGTCGGATGCGATGCAGCCATGACAAAGCCTTGGTGTACTTACGTGCCATGCCTGCCCGACAACTTTGAGGATTTCTCAGCTTATTGTGAGTATGATTCCTCGCGCGGTGGATGACTTGAGCGCGAATTCGGAGACCACAGATAAGTCGAAGGTCAAGTTTACCATAACAAGGTTCAAGTTGTGGACGCCTGTAAGTCGGCGCCTGTGTCTGGGAGCCACGTGGCCACAGACTAGGCGCTGGGCCGGCTTGATTAAGTTTTTGTGACATGCTTGTGCAGGTCGCACTTGCAAGTTCTTAGGCCAGATCACTACACACCTTCTTGCTAGCTGCAGCATTTGATGAAGAACCGTTGAAAATTCGACCAATGCTAAAGCTGTCACGCCGGCGACCGACCGGGATTGCTTAGTGCTACGCGCTGCGCGTATCGCGCCTGACGCGGGCAACGACAAATAGCCAGTACATCACAATGCTCACATGTTTCAAGGCTGTCTCTGTACTTCTCAATCGTCGGGCAGCGAGCGGTGGCCGTAGGAATGGCACAGTTTACGCCAAATTATCCGGACACGTCTCGATGCATGCGGCACCAAATTTCAGGCAAGTCCTAACGTAACGTCTCTCAGATGCACGCTTTGCTGAGGGTTCTGGTCCGTGCACCGCGGGGTATTACAGTATGCTCAGTGCAAACCAGGATCGCCTGCGCCTCATTATGTACCGACATGAGACCGACAACCGCATCGAACCCTTGGGCGCCAGCGGCCGCCAACAATTGTTTGCGACGTCAAAGCGAGCGGGTATTGACACCAAGCTAAACACGGCCACCCACCTTCTTTTACAATACAGAGACGAACAGAGACCGTGCATGCCCGGCCTCATTGGAAACTGGTGTTTGAGATGACCGACTCGGATATGGCTCGGTGTCGGCCACAAAGTCGGCGAGCGCCCGGTCTCGAGTGCTGACAGTGACCATGTCCATTGTGAGCGGAGACTTCGTTGTAGGGAGATGAACTGCATAGGGATATAAAGCCTGACATGCATCTGCAATCCTTGGCTCAACAACAGCACTCATCCGCCTCCAACTCCCAGTCCTTCTACAACCCTCCCCAGGTGTGCTCATCTACTTCTTTCCGCGCAAATATAAGCCACTAACCAGCGGTTCAATGCAGCCATCTTCACAATGAAGTTCACCGCTGCTTTCGTCGCAATCGCCGCCTTCGCCGTCAGTCAGGCCTCTGCCAACGCGTCCATCGTCCGCCAGTACAACGCGCTCGGTGCAACCGACCAGGGTGCGCTGCACACCTGCCTCGACAACTACCGCTGGGACAACTGGGTACGTTCTCCGATGGCGGTTACCTGCTGATGCCAAATACAGTAGCAGCGATGCTGACGGCGGTTTTATTTCTCAACAGGACGGCCAGGACTGCGGTGGGCGCGGCTGGTTCAAGGGCAGNCCACAACTACAAGAGCCCGACGGACTGTTACGATGCCTGCGCGGGTTTGCTCGTTCAGGCGATCAACCAGGGCGCGTCGGACGTGGAGTGCGACGACTTTGAGGGCAGTGCGAGGTGCTGGATGGGTTTCCACTAAGCCCTCACGGCTCAGCTGTCGCTGCTCATCGCTCTGTTATTGTTCCCGTCTTCTGCCACCATTAATAGCATTCGCTAGCGGCTGATTTCGTCTTCGTCCAACTCCCGACAACTGAGCCCGCAATCCACTGCGCTCAACTCGCCGCGGAGAGTATACGTAACGTACTGGCATGAAGTGGCCGGCCTGATGACGCCGTTCTCGACACCTTGACATAGGGCAGCATCACTGTTCTCCGTTCTGTACGACATGCTGCGCTATGGTGAGTGGCACGATGGGCCGGGGTTCGCGTTAAATGGGAGCGGACTGCCAATTGAGGCCCGCTGTTCCCCCGCCACGTGCTCTTGCGAATCCGTACACGACGTCCCTTATTTGCGGATTCTCTAGTACAATATAATAGGACTCGGGCTCGGGAATGCCCGGCACCTCGAGACTGACGACCACCACGACTGACCGACGACGACTCGGATGCCATCTGGCATCGACTCTCATGTCGCCTATCCGTTCGGCGCGGTGTTGGATCGTGTCTATGGCCGATCGAGACCGGATGGCTTTCGCTTTTCACTCGGAACTGCTTACCGCCCCACTTGTGGAAGTGGAGAGGTCAAATATGCTCACTGTGCGTATGATTGGTGGGTCGATGCTGACTGGCTGGCAGTTCCGCTTACCGTCTGGAAGCAGCATCTGCAAGAGAAGACTCGGACATGCTGGTTACCAAAATCCGGAATGTCCTCACTGGAACACGGCCTCACGGAGCGATTATAGTTCGCCTTACAACGTCGCTTCGAATTCGTGCTCATCAGCACAAGCCTCGTTCATGGGCCTCGCCCGACCCTGAAGTAGACTCAACCCTCCCCTCCTGCTCTGTGGCACTGACAAGCCTCGTCAGGCGCCCCAACCCAACCCCGACCATTTCCACGTCCGAGTATCCAATCATCATAACAGTTCTCAGCCGTTACGCGCCTTGGGTCTTCGCAGAAGCCACAAAGTGGTCCCACGTCTCGATAACGAAAGCGCTACGCAATCGCCGACCGTCGTCGTTCCCACACCCAGGTTACTGTAAGTCCGTACGTCTTCCGCGAACCTCATTCACCGCACGCTTCCGTTCCAAAATACGCGAGTACGACGCTCCGGGTGTTTCGACCGCTTCTCTCAAGAGTGAAGAGTCACAGGCGCCCGCGCCGATTGCGCTCGGAATTGGGCCCCCTTCTGAGACGCCTCCCCNGTGGATAGCGTCGCAATTCGACAGGAAATGGTGGAGGCTTTCCGTCGCCGCCGCGGGGCGGTGGGGGGCGGCGAATGTCGGAAGACGTGGTCGAGAATCGAGATCCCAAGGCTCGTGATATCTTGCGTCTGCAAGCTCCATCTCGGATGGACCAGGGAGTCGGGGACTTCGACAACATAGCTGTGGCGGCCGTCGCGCCCTATTCGCAAATGCCTCCGTCCGAACTTCCCCAGTTGGTCATCCATGCAAGCATCCTGTGCAAGATCAGAACTGTCGCTATGCTTGAAGTTGTGTCGTGCTGAGGGCTTGGGTTCGACCTGTGGCAAAGGCGAAGCTCGGCTTGTGGCACGGGGTCTTCAAGTCTACCTGACGGAATTTGGACCCAAGAGATCCTCTTTCGGCGATCGTGGTATGTGATAGTGAGTTCGTCCGATCAATGTTGAGATCGTGAGGCCCCGGCACTCAGGGGATCATGCATTTGGCAGATGCGGGGGTGCTGCTGCGCGCCAACGCCGTTCCGCTCGGAGGCCAGGCCGCTCTCGCGCGCGCGTTAGCACGCTCGCTTCCCATCATGTGTAGGACAATAGCCAAGCGCTGCGATGGTCGTTGGCGTGCGCCGTCGTACGAAGGGAACGTAAGGACAGTCAGCGAGGACATATCATGGACAGGAGCCTTGTCCGGTTCCGCTACGGTATGAAAGATCGGAGATTGAGCTAGGCGCGCCCACCGCCGGGAGAGCGAGCAGAGGAGTCCGGGGCCGCTCTACCACCCCTCGCGTCCCCCGCATCGGCGCCGCATGCGTAATGCAGAGAGAGGGAGGCGGTTTCCCCGCATTCGCGAGTGGACTCCGTACGAGCCCGCGGTGGGAGGAGGGGTGCCAAGATGTGGGGGGCCTCTGAGGAGACGAGGAAAGCGGAAGACCGCGTTGAAGTTAGCGGTGGGGTAGGAGGACTAGACCGGATAGGGGAGCCTACCCCGCATTTCCGGGCTGATGGAGGCGCGCGCGCACTCGCCGAAACGGATAAGAACGAATTCAGGGGCAAAAGTAAGGAAATCGCCATGATCTGACTGGATCACGCGCCCGTGTCCGCACTCTGGTATATTAGTCTCCCGCGAGCTAAACTCCCAAGCCCGCCCCTCCTCCAGCTTCACCGCCCCCTCCNGTATCATCTCTCGACCCACCACCACCATGGCCAACTCTGAGCAGCCCGTCGAGGACACCCACCACAAAGTTCCCACCCACCCCATTCCTCCTCGCCTCAAGGACGGGCCCAAGACCCCTCACATCGGCCCTCACTTTCACGCATACAAGTACCGACTTCTCTTCCACGCCATATTGAATGCCTCTGACCGTCACCCAGATCCATCCACAGCCAGACCGTCGGTCACGAGAGCGATGCCTGGTGGGCAAAGGTGCGTCTCTAAACACATTTCGAGAAGCCTTCGCTCACGCGCCGATCGTCGTAGATCGCAAAGGAAACCCTCCATTGGGATCGCCCCTTCCACACCGTCCGCTCAGGAGGCTTCGAGACGGGCGACATCGTCTGGTTCCCCGAGGGCGGCCTGAACGCGTCGTACAACTGCGTCGACCGCTGGGCGTTTAAGCACCCGGACAAGGTATATACCCGTCCCCATCGTGTTCGCGCCTCTCCCCATCGTCCAACACGATGCCTGGGGTTTTATGCGGAATGCACCTTCCGCATACAATCCCTGCAGACGCGATTGGACGTCGAGCGTCGGTGGGACGACTGTGAAGGCTGTTCTGCGCGCTCGGTCACCGCCAAAACGTCTCTGGTAGCGCTGCCGTGTTGCCGACGGTCGTCTCCGAGTGGTNGTCGGGNCATCGTGTGCCATGCAGCGTTCGTCGGACGAATGATTCCAGCGCCCCTGTCTCCTCTCCTCCTGACCGTCCGTGCGGGGTACCCGGTCGTCCGGGCCGTAGACGNCCATCACGTGACGCATACCGCGACGCGTCTCGCAGCCCCCTTTTCGGCATCGATGCCGTTAGTCTCGCCTCCGCAATCACAGTTACTGACAAAATCTTTCGTAACCAGACCGCCATTATCTACGAAGCAGACGAGCCGAATGAAGGCGCCTACATCTCCTACGCCGAGCTCTTGCGCGAGGTTTGCGCAGTGGCGAACGTGCTCAAGTCCTTCGGCGTGAAAAAGGGCGACACCGTATCCGTCTACTTGCCGATGACCTGGCACGCGGTCGCCACCTTCCTGGCTTGCGCGCGTATCGGCGCAGTACACTCCGTCGTCTTCGCGGGCTTCTCAGCAGAGTCGCTCCGCGATCGTGTCCAGGACTGCAAATCGCGTGTTCTCATCACCTCCGACGAGGGCCGTCGTGGAGGAAAGACGATTGCCACCAAGGTCATCGCAGACGCAGCAATCAAGGAGTGTCCACTCGTCGAGCACGTCCTTGTTTTGCGCAGGACAGGCAATGAGGTTCCCTGGACTGCGGGCCGCGACAAGTGGTGGCACGAAGAGATCGCAAAGGTCCCCCGCTACTGCCCTCCGGAGATCATGTCCGCTGAGGACCCGCTCTTCATCCTCTATGTAAGCATATCGATCACTGCCATATGGGCCCGTGCCTGACCACGCTTCCCTGCGCAGACTTCTGGTTCAACTGGTCGCCCCAAGGGCGTCGTCCACACGACCGGTGGATACCTTCTGTGCGCCGCGTTGACGGTGAAGTACGTCTTCGACGTGCACCCCGATGACCGCTTCGCGTGCATGGCCGACATTGGCTGGATCACCGGCCACACGTACATCGTGTACGGCCCCCTCGCGAACGGTGTGACAACCACCGTGTTCGAGTCCACGCCTGTATACCCCACACCCTCCCGCTACTGGCAGACGGTCGACAAGCACAAGATTACCCAGTTCTACTCTGCGCCGACCGCGATCCGTCTGCTYCGTCGTCTCGGCGAGCACCACGTYAAGGACCACGATCTGGCCTCCTTGCGCGTGCTCGGTAGCGTCGGCGAGCCCATCAACCCTGAGGCGTGGCATTGGTACAACGACCACGTCGGTCGCAGGCAGTGCGCTATTGTCGACACTTTCTGGCAGACCGAGACGGGCTCCATCGTCGTTACGCCGTTCCCTGGTGCGATTGAGACGAAGCCCGGATCCGCAACCGTACCCTTCTTTGGTATCGAGCCGGCCATTCTCGACCCCGTTACAGGCGAGGTAGGATTTCGCAATACGCTCGTCATCTCAACTTGGTCTGACTCATCTTATCTCTTCCTACAGGAGCTGTCCGGTAACAGCGTCGAGGGTGTGCTCGTGCTGAAGAAGCCATGGCCATCGATCGCCCGCACGGTCTACCAAGACCACAACCGGTACCTCGACACGTACATGAAGCCCTACCCGGGCTACTTCTACACGGGCGACGGCGCCGCACGCGACGAACACGGCTACATCTGGATCAAAGGCCGCGTGGACGGTACGTGCTGCGCGGCGCTCCCGTGACTCCACCCCGCACTAACGCGCTTTGCACAGATGTTATCAACGTATCGGGCCACCGTCTGTCCACCGCTGAGATCGAGTCCGCGCTGATCACCCATGCTGGCGTCGCCGAGACCGCAGGTACGTCCGAGGCTGGCCCGCACTATTTCCCTCCCCCTCTCTACGCTCCTACGCTCTTTGTCTGTTTTCCGTGCCTGGGGCTGACGTTTTCGCCGCTCTGTGACAGTGGTGGGCACTGCGGACGAGCTTACTGGGCAGGCCGTGTACGCGTTCGTGACGCTCAAGCCGTGAGTTCGATTTCTCCCCTCCCTCCTCGCTGTCAGTGCGTGGGCCGGTGCTAACGAGCACAACAGTGAATTCTCGTACGACCCGAACGACGAAGCCGGGCTGACGAAGGAGCTCACGCTCCAGGTCCGAAAGGTGATCGGACCCTTCGCGGCGCCGAAGAAGATTTACATCGTCTCGGACTTGCCCAAGACGCGCTCAGGCAAAGTACGTCTCTCTCCTCCGTGCCTTCCATTCCATGCATGAGTCCGACATGGTGGCTTATGTGTTTCCTCTTTAGATCATGCGCCGCGTGTTGCGCAAGATCGTCGCGGGCGAGGGCGACCAGCTCGGCGACCTCAGCACGCTCGCGGAGCCCTCCGTTGTCGACAACATCAAGCAGAAGGTTGCTGCCTCGTCATAGACGCGCCCCGCCCCGGAGTGCCCTTGCTCGATTCCTGGCTGTCGGTGCTGCTGCTGCTTCCGTTCCGACTCCGTACCCGTATTCTTGCCTACAGGGGGGTGGTTCGTTAATGCCTGAGGGGATATAGGGGGNAAACGAGAGGTCTTGACATTTTGTTTTATTGAGAGTGCGCGAGCATACTGTACGATACTACTGAAGGATACCAGATGAAGTCTTTGAAGTATTCTACGATCGAGGGTCGAGTGTATACACATGTTATATGTTATGATGTCTTGGACAGATCCTATAAGGCTACAGGAAGCAATGGCTGTATTGTAAGATGCGTTGAGATCAAGGGCACTTGTGCTTGCGCGCCGATGTGTAAGATATATAAGATACGTGTGACAAGCCTACTCGGAAACAAGCTTCCATCTTGCGACAGGCACAGGCCTTGTAGCTGCACATGCATAACATTGAGTGCTTCTCATCGTAACGGTCGCCTGATAAAGAGCTCACCTTGTTGACCGGTATCAGGCCTGTACGCCATCATGTACCAGTCCTCCTTCCTCATCCGCTCGACGCGCTTCTTGCTGAGCTTGAAACGGATGCATTCCTGGTACTGCACGTACTCCTGCATAGTCAGGATGAAGAACGTCCCAGGCGCCGGCTCGGCCTTGCCCTCAAAGATCCGACCCATATCGTCGATGAGCCTCGTCGCGGTGGTGGCCGACGCCCGATAGAACAGCAGCTGCGTGCGCGGGTCGTACGGCGAGCTGAAGTTGAACAGCGGCGCGGTCGAGAAGTACTGTGCGGGCTGCACCGTCGCCTCCCACACCTGGATGTCCTCTGGCTCGCGCGAGAAGTCCGCCGGGAGTGCCCCAGTGAGTGGGAAGGGCACCGCGTGGTACGCGCTGGCAATCATGACCTCGAAGTCGACGAGCCACGGGTCCGTGCGCACGCGCCGCGCGGGCACGCGCCGGAGGCGCTCCTTGACGGGCATCGGCCAGAAGTCGTCGTAGGGCGCGATGTCGGAGAGCATGCGCCCGCTCAGGACGCGCGCGAGGAAGTCGGAGAGCCAGTGCGCGGGGTAGCCGGCGCGGTGCAGGTAGAAGAGGAGGCCGAAGAACGCGGCGAGGTTGTGCGGGCAGCGCACGTTGTGGGGGCGGAGCTTGGAGTGTCCGGGGATGAACGTGTTGAAGAGGACGCGGGTGAGCCATGTCGTCAGTTCGTCTCGTGTGGCGAGTTCTGAGAGGGGCCGAGGTACGCTCTGCGACCCGAGTATACAGACGTCCATGACCACTCTCGAACTGATCACACGGCAGCCGAGGTAACGAGGCACTTCCTTCGGCAGGAGAAGAGTGTAGCTGCACAGTAACAGTAGAACATCAGAGTGAGATCATGCGTCTGCGGTAGAAGATGCTCACGTATGGAAGAATTCATCGTCTCCAGCCCATACAGCTGTGTTTAAGAGAGAGTTGAAGCCTATTGCTGCCTGAGGATCATCTTGCAAGCACGGGATGGCATAAATGATAACGTTGAGTGGTCCATGAGTATAGTCACTGAGGGAGAACTTGTGAGCGAGCTCTGGGATGGACGTCCAACGAAGAGATACTCACGGAACGTTGCTCAACCACATCCTCGTGTACTTGCGAGGGAACTCCTTCGGGCGCGTGACGTCCGCTCCCCACTGCATTTTGGCAAGTTCTTCAGACAGCCCACCACATAGGAGTTCCACAGTGAGGTGTCCCGCGAGGCCTTTGAGCGCGTTGGCCGCCTTCTCAAAGAAGGCTCCGCAAACCTGCGAGGCGAGTATATGTTGATCGGTACGAACGAGGTCTTGAGCGTTCGGAGTGTTGCGTCGGTTGAATTGCTCGAAGTAGGTGACGGTGCGGAACATGTCGAGCTTGATATCCGGGTAGCCGTCCCTGTCTGAGTAACACCTCGGGTCGCTGCATTTCGTGTCCTGCATACTTCGATATCAATGCTGCATCACAACGATGCGGGCGAAGACTCACGAAAAGGGTGATATTCGGCTTCCACTCGGTCTGGATGTGAGTCCGAACCTGGTCAAAAGGCATTGAGAAAACCCCGTACGTCATTGTGTATGTAAAAGGAGACATTTACCTTGCGTAGAACGGGCTGAGACATGCCCGTATGGCTCTTGATTTGCTTCCATGCCGTTTCGAAGCCCGGGTGACGCTTCATGAGTTCCTTCGGAGGCAAGAAGACCTTCGCGCCCTTGTAGAACGCCTCCTCGTACAAGGGAAGCTTACCGCCCTTTCCCTCTTTGTAGATCATATCGATCAGCTTGTCCATGTTGTCGTTCACGAAAGCCCTCATCTTCTCCGGCGAATCGTCCTTCGTAAACAGCGGCCACTCTGCAAGCGACTCGGGCGACATCTCTTGGAGTGTCTGCCTAATCTTGGCACGCTCTTCTGCCTCCTTTTCCTCGAGCGTCTTCTTGAGAGTCGCGTTCCCTCCTGGAAGCATCGACATCATCTGCGCCTCAGGAAGATCCGACGGTGACATGTGTTCATGCCCTTCGAGCATCCGAGAGGTGCTCTTTCTGGCCGTCAACCAGAAGTCGAGGGTCGGTAGGATAGCGGTGATTGTGTCGGAGGCGACGCGAAGCCAATCCGGGAGCCCGGGGGAATCCAAGGTGAACCTCTTACGTAGGTCTTCAATGACGGACGTAAGGCTAATCGAATCGGTCAGTACTCGACGTTAAGCTCAGACGTTGTCAAACCGACCGTTTATAGCAGTAGCTAGGCATAGCTGCACCGCAGAATGTGTATGTGAGCGTTGCCTTGATCTCAGCGCGAGCAGTCGCATCACTGGCTTCGGTTAATGCATGCAGTAGCATGAGGATACAGACGTCACGTGCGATCGTTGCGTCGTGGACATCGAGAAGAGTGAGATGAGCTTTGAATTGGGTACGCTTCGTCTTTGGGAGTTTCTGGAAGGCCTCGTGGAGACCGACGAGTGTTCCGAGTGCATGACGACCTGGTGATAAAAGGCGGATTAGATCTATCCTGCTCTTTGAGTGAACTGAACGAACCATCCCCGACGCCTCCGAATAACAGAGCAATATCGGACAGGCGTTCGGGAGGCAATCTATCAAGCTTCAGCGAATATGCTTCTCCAGGGCCCCACCCCTCCATTAAATCGATGACGTCGTCAGTCCCAATCTAAGCAGAACATGATCAGCAACTGCTATATCGCACTCGGTGTGCAGGTCACAAGCCTCACAGAGAAGAATTCTCTTGTGGGATCTCTGTGAAATCATGAGTACAACTCCCAGCCCTTATAGCATCATGATCCACTCACAGTGGATTGAAGAACAACGGAAGTTTGGCTAATCTTCGCAAGTCAACCTCGCTCGCTTCGACATATTTGGCGAGCTCAGGGATCATCATATCCCACTCTCTCCACAGCCTTACAAGCTCCTCTTTGTCAGAGGACTTCGTGCTATGTTCTACTCCTGCATTCCGCAGCCCAGCGATTTCTGCTCCGTTCACGTCGAGAAAGCTCGGAAGGAGCTCCTTCGCCCGGAAGCCATGACAGAGTGCCTTAGCGAGTCGACTTGAAAGTCTGACGACCAAGCTAGGATTAATAGAGGGATTCCCCTGTAGAAGTTTCCATGCACGCAGGATCGCTTGGGCGCAACCGTCATAGTCTGCTGTCTCGTACAACGCTGCGCTCAAGTTGGATGGGTAAACTGGATCGGTTGCATCCGCTTTCTCAGCCTGAGATCCGTAATTTGTGAGATGCCTGTCAATCACGCAAGTACATTCAGAGTATCACCTGTGCAAATATTTCCGCCGCGCTACATGCGATTGAGTTGCTCAAGTCAAAATGATCAAACCCGCAACTCCGCGATGATGCCTACCGGTGTACATTGCCTGACTTGAAAAATTCGTTGCCCTTGTTTTTCAAGTCTGCAGCCTTCTTATCCATAGATGGTATTTGTGTTCCTTTGTCGAGGGGACTCCAGTGTTGTAGAGAGTACTGGTCTAGCCGGCGGAGGATGAATGCCTGTGCGATCGCGGTCGCGGTGCAAAGGCAGCGCCGCAGCGCGACGCGTAGACGCCGAGCGAGCTTAGGAGCACGTGATGGTGTAACCTTGCCGTCAGCCTTCATTCACCGGGACCCTGACCATCGACTCCTACCAGCTCCTGCCACCGTCAACAGACGGCGTACAGGTCATCACGGTATGTCGTCGATCTATTTTCAAACCTTTTAACGCATTCCTGACAGCAGCAGAACGTAGAGAGCATGCCAGTGACGCAACAGTCGCTGTGCAAGGCAGCGCAACCCGAGACGACTACCGTTAACGCATACTTCGGGCGTCATGGAGTTTGCGATGCGAGGCAGTGCGACTATTCTCTGCGGCAATCTGTCTTTCGACTGATTCAACGTAATTAGGCGTAATGCAAACTGAGCAGAACTGCCTCGAGTACGGACCATACACTTGTAGCATGCCGCTTGCACCGCTCCGGAGCTTCATAAGACGGACACCAAATGCAACGACCCCCATTGACTTCAGGACCATCTCCAAGACCTGCATGGTAGAGCCAGTGCTGACGTTAAGCTTCGCTATTTCCTTTGTCAAGGCTACCAGTTCGTCATTTCGTCCAGTATGCCCTCGCTCATCTACTTCTGCGGATTGCACCAGGATGCCTCGTTTTCTTGACACACACACGGGTCAATTCGTATGGATTGACAATCCCAAGGCCGCCCGCTATCTCATACCTGGTACACAACATCCGAGGGCGGAGAGCAGACCTACGAAGATATTCGGACGATCCAAGCGACGATAGCTCCCTTGCGAACATCCAATGTGACTCTGCCCGGTGCCCCTCCTCCGCTTCCTTCCATTCTCCATAGTCCTGAACTCTCAGAAAAGATCAAGGGATTCTGCGTCTACGCGCGAGAAGCCGGGTACGACCTGGCATGGGCCGACATGTGCTATATCGACAAGTCCAGCAGTGCCGAACTCTCCGAGGCGATCAATTCCATGTACGAATGGTACCGCTTGGCGAATGTATGCTATGTCTACCTGGCGGATGTATTCGACGATGAAGACCCCGAGCGTGCGCGCAAGGCGTTCTGCAGGAGTAAATGGCATACACGAGGCTGGACGCTCCAAGAGCTGCTCGCGCCTAGACGAGTTGTCTTCCTGTCACGGACGTGGACAGTCCTCGGCACCAAGTTAGGAATGGCAGCAACACTCGAGCAGATATCGGGTATCAGTACCTCTATTCTGACAGGCCGTACGGACTTGAGGAACGCCAGCGTCGCTCAGCGTATGGCGTGGGCTGCCGACCGACAAACAACCCGTCTGGAGGATCGCGCGTACTCGCTTATGGGTATCTTTGGCGTGTTCATGTCCCCAGTGTACGGCGAGGGCCACAACGCCTTCATCCGCCTTCAAAAAGAGATTATCAAGACCATCTCGGACCAAACTATCTTTGCATGGGGCTCGTTTGCTGCCATCTCAGCAGAAAGTCACTCCATCGACGTGGTGACCGCCGGACCCTGCAGTGATATCGTCGATGTGGACCTTGAAGGTGATGGCCTCCTAGCGATGTCTCCGTCGGCCTTCAAATACTCCTCGCACATCGTACCTGTACCTTCGACACAATTCGCACGGGCGCTCGGAAAGGATCGTGACTCGCTCCCTCCCCTCCACTGTACCTTCACTCCTCAGGGTATCAGCATCCAGTTGCCTTGCATTGACACGGATCAACGTCGGATTCTCGCCAGGGTGAAAGATCTCTTGGGCCGACCTGCGTTCTATGGCCGCCTTGGCCTGCTCCGTTGTCGTGTCCGGAACGGTCCCTTCATCGCCCTCCCCCTACCCTACGAGCGCGACAGAGGCAAAGAGGACTATCTGAAGATCCAATCCGATATTTCTATTACCTCTACACCAGGCCAAAGATCCATGACTATTTTCGGGCGCACAATCAGGCTGAGTGAATCTTTCTTCGGGTTCGCTCGCTCGAGAGGCTGGAAGCTCAACATGAAGGCCACCCTCCTCCTGGCATCTGGACGTGCTGGGCAAGTTGCGAACGCGGACTGGAACTTGCATGCTCGTACTACGCCTAACCCGACAGCGCACCCTCCCAGACTCGAACTCGCGCCTTGGTGCGAACATGAACTAGGCTCTGTCGCATTCGTCGTCACTTCCCATTCGACTCCCCGCAATCTCCCTACCCCCAACGCCTTCGTGCCCATGTATATTACAATCGCCGCTGCAGCTGACCCTCATCCCCATATGACTCTTGACGGAGAAAGACCGCACTACGAGCTACGGATCACGGTCGGGATGACCGTGTATGCTTGGGACGTTCCGGACCTGAACATTGGCCTGCCGGACGCTAAGTCGCAGTTCTTCCTCTCCGTCACGCACATCCAGCAGCATGGAGACTCGCGAACGTCTCAAGGCGTCGTGTCGCACAAGCTATTGCTCCGCGTCAGCGAACTCGCGCAAGATGGTGCCGGACTCTACGTCGAACAGGACGCTAGGACCCAAGGTAGCCAAGTTTCCAGGGATTCTCCCTTCTACGACCACGTCCTCCGCGCCACTGTACAAAGCGCTCCTCAGACACAGCCTCTTGAGGAGGAATGTGAGGGGTACTCTGACCGGTACTGGGTCTCGTTCGAGCTCTTCCAAGCGAAAGACGACGATGGCGACCACGAAACAGGCTACGATGTCGAGGCAAAAGGCAGCTACTTGGAACCCCTGTTACGGGCGTGGAGATGGATACATTCGAGGCGCGCTGGACTAAGCGTCCCGAGCAGGGACAACGACAGTGACCATGG
>JAPEVG010000015.1:0-196385 GCA_029747595.1 Trametes cubensis
GTGACAGGGTTGGGGTTGGTGAGGAGAGCACGGATGAGTTGATTGACGTCGGGGTGTTCGGAGTAGTCGACAAGGTGGGAGTCTTCAGCGACGACCGTGCTGAGGTCCGATACGGACGAGGYGGGCGACGGCTCTCTGGAGGTGTAGTTTGGTGGTGGAGAGGCGAGGCGTTCAGCGAGTGGAGGGGGAATGGGTATTGGCTCTTGGTTTTCCTGGTCGCTGTCGTTGTCGTTCGCGACCCGAGTGCCGTAAAGCGGTGGACCCATCTTAGTCGTCCCAGCTGGTGTTGTTGCGCGTAAGGTCGGATTGGTCTAGCTTGTCGTTTGCGGGATCGAGGGGGTCGCGGTGCTCAAGAGCGGTTTCGAGGATATTGATGGTGAGGCGGAGGTGAGTAGCGATGAAGGCGAGGGCGAGGAGGTATCCAAGGGTCATGCAGGTAAGAAGCGCAACGATCAT
Source organism: Trametes cubensis (assembly GCA_029747595.1). Taxonomy (NCBI): domain Eukaryota; kingdom Fungi; phylum Basidiomycota; class Agaricomycetes; order Polyporales; family Polyporaceae; genus Trametes; species Trametes cubensis. The sequence continues at coordinate 457 of JAPEVG010000015.1, forward strand.
GGGCTTACGATCCCCACGACGATCTGGAGGGGTAGTCGCGGCTATGGAGGGTGTGCTCGATGATGCGGTTGAAGAGGTCGTGGAGGATGTACCAGAGGAAGAGGAGCGTGATGGCGAGGAGGGCGAGGCAGTAAACGGCGAAGAGGACGGTGAGAGAGAGCATTGCGGTTCATTGCAGCTTCTTCGCCTTTTTATACTGCTGAAGGATCTCTTTGGCATTCGGAATTAGAGCGGATTCGGGTTCCCATGTGTTCTCGGCGCTGGAGTAGCCTTTCCACTTGATTTGGTAGCGGATTCCGCCTCGTGTGGTCTTGTGTCCGACGATCGCTTCGACTTCGTACTCCTCTTCTCCGTTGATAAGGTCAGGTGGTGGCCTCGTGTAGTTCGGCCCGTGGGTGTCGTTCTCCTTGTATGGGGTGAGGAAGCACGCATGGAACACGGGGTGCACCTTCCAGTGTTTCGGCAGCTCCAGCCGATAGGTCACGGGTCCGAGGACTTCGGTGATGACAAAGGGACCTTCCCGCTTCGGTGCGAGTTTCCGGGATGCGTAAGCGAGCTGGAGGTTCTTTCCTTCGAGCCAGACCTTCTGTCCCTTCTTGAATTGGGCGAACTTTCCCTTGAATCTGTCGCGCATGACGTGTCGGGCCAGTTCATGGGCTGCTAGGGCTTCATCTCGGGCCTTCTGGAGGTTTGCTAGCCGTTCTTGTACTGTCGGGGCGTTGGTCTTGGGGTATGCGATGGGGATCAGCGTCGGTTCGTACCCCATCATGAGGTAGAATGGTGATGCGTTTCGTGCCGAATGGATCCGTTGGTTGTGTGCGACTTCTGCGTCGACGAGGTGTTCCGTCCATTCGTCTGATCGCCCTTCGCAGAATATCCTGAGATAGACTTCCAGTTCTTGGTTCACGCGTTCAGTTTGTCCGTCGGTTTGCGGATGATATGCGGTGGACGGGGAGAGGGTGATGCCTAAGAGTCTTCCTAGTTCGCGCGTGACGTTGGATACGAACTGTGGCCCTCGGTCGGATATGATCTTGCTGGGTAGTCCAAAGCGTCGGTAGACGTGTCGGTGGTAGAGCGCCGCTGTGCCGATTGCGTCGATTGTCTTCTTGCATGGTGCAAAAATCANCCCCTTCGTAAGGCCATGGTCGACCACGACCAGAACACTATCGTAGCCGTGCGATTCGGGGAGATCGGTGATGAGGTCCATCGTGACGTTCTGGAATGGTCGGGTAACATTGTCGGCTGGAATCGGTTGCGGGGGTGGGGTGGTCGGGTGTGTGTTTGGCTTGTGCTGTTGACACGTGGCGCAGCCTTCGACGTATCGCGATACCATGGTGTACATGCCGGGCCACCAGTATGATCGCCGCAGTAGTTCCAGGGTCTTGAACTTCCCTGGGTGGCCGGCGGCCGGGGAGTCGTGGTGTTGCTGGATCAGGTCTCGTCGGAGAGATTCGTCGGCTGGTACATAGCATCGGTCCCTGTAGAAGATTAGGCCATCCTTTTCTTGCCAGTCGGTGAGCGCGCTCCTGATGGGTGGTGGTCCATTGTGGTGGATGGCTGCAAGCGCATCACAGAAGAGTCGGTCTTGGTTGGCCAGATGCCGGAATTTGGGTGCTAAGCGGGTGTCTACTAGCCGCACGAAGAGGTTGTCCGGTAGCATCGTTCGCTTGACGTTATCGTCTTCAGCGCCTTGTCGGTGGTCGGGTCTTCGTGAGAGTGCGTCGGATTGCACCATTGCGGTGCCGGGGGTGTGTACTAGTTGGATGTCGAATTGCAATAAGAACAGGGCCCATCGCGCTTGTCGTCTGTTCAGTCGTTGTGGGTTGCGCCAATAGGTGAGGTTCTTGTGGTCGGATAAGATCGTGACCGGGTATCCCGATCCTTCGAGGTAGTGTCGCCAGGCCTTCAGGGCTCGGATGATGCCCAGCAGTTCTCGATCGTAGATCTCGTAGTTTCGTTCCGCTTCGGTGAATCCTTCAGACAAGTACGCGCACGGGTGGAGGTCCCCGTTGGCATCTCGTTGGCGAAGCACCGCTCCGGTGGCCCATTGGGAGGCGTCGGACTCCACGACAAAGGGCATGTTGACGTCGGGCATTTGCAACACCGGGGCCGTTGCGAATCGCTGCTTTAGAGTGTCGAAAGCCTTCTGGCATGCCGTGGTCCATTCCCATCTGGCGTCCTTCTTGGTTAATGCGTTGAGTGGTCGCGCGATTTCCAAAAAATGGTCGATGAATCGTCGGTAGAAGTTGCCGAATCCGAGGAATGATCGGACGTCCTTGACAGTTGTCGGTTCTGGCCAGTCGAGTATTCCTTTCACCTTGACGGGGTCCATGGCGATCTTGTTCTCGCTGATGATCATTCCGAGGTACTCCACTTCTGAGGCGTCGAATATGCACTTTTCCAGCTTGAGGTATAGATCGTGTTCCTTGAGTCGTTCGAGAACGCGCAGGGTTCTCTTCCGGTGCTCTTCTAGGTCTGCCGAAAAGATCAGTATGTCATCCATGTATATCACTAACCATCCTTCGTCGATCATGTCTGCGAAGATCGCGTTCATCATGGCTTGGAAGGCGGAGGGAGAATTTCGAAGGCCAAAGAACATGACCATCGGCTCGTACAGCCCCTTGCTGGTTCTGAAGGCAGCCTTCCACTGGTCGCCGTCTTTGATGCGAACGTTGTTGTATCCTGAGCGAAGGTCCAGCTTGGAGAAGACCTTTGCGCCGCGTAGCTTGTCGACCAGTTCTGAGATGAGTGGTAGTGGGTACTTGTTGGGAACGGTTCCTTCGTTGAGGTATCGATAATCCTGGCAGGGCCGTAGCGTTCCGTCTTTCTTGCCGACAAAGAAGAATGGGGATGCCATGGGCGAGTTCGAGGGTCGGATGTAGCCTTTCCGCAAGTTCTCTCGGATGAATTCTTCCTCGGCTTCTAGCTCCTTCGGCGTGAGTTGATACCGCTTGAAGTCTTTCGGCGTGAAATCTTCTTTGAGTTCGATGGCCAGGTCCCAAGGTCGCGAAGGTGGGAATCGTTCGGACGCCTTCTTCTCGAAGATGGCCGCGTACTCCTGGTATGGCTCAGGGAGCATTTCTTCGAACGTCTTCTTTTCTTCTTGTGCCTGTTGCTGTTGGGCAAGCGCCATCATCAGGAAAAACACCCCGAGTGAATTATCCTAAATTACAGATAATGAGGTCAAAGTAAGTGCTAATAGTCAGTGTTAGTACATTAGCTCTTATCCACGATGTGGTCTGTGAATTAACGTGATAAGACTCTGTTAGAACGGACTAGCCGTGGATTAGTATGTAAAAGTGCGCCATTAGTTCGGTCCCATTTGTCCGTAGATCAATACACTAATGCGGATAATTAACCTCACATAAGACGCAACACAGTGTTTATTAGACTTCGTTGAGGATACGTAAGCAAGCCTTATAGAGCACGGTAATGAAAGAATGACATGGTATTAATGAGCGAAAACACCTATAGTGACGGCTATGACAATCACATTAAACAGTATGCAGACTATAGCGTAGATGTGCGGTCTGAATAAGGAGTGTGAGAGTAAAAGAGGAAGAAGAGGCGCCGTAGTTGAAAAGGTAGCAAAAATGAGCGCTCGTGTTGAGTAGCAAGGGGGACGGGAAACTCCGAAACGGAAACTCCGAGAAGGAAACGTAGATGACAAGGGCAGGGACGGACATGGGTATAGTCACGCGGAATACTACAGCATAGGTCCGGTGATACTGAGGCAGATGAGCTTGAGTGCGTGGTCAGCTGCTCGCCGGTGCTGATAATCACAACACGGATACTTGCCAGTACCGAGTGCACGCATATACGTGCGGGGCATGGCAAAATCATGCACCGCGTCGCTTGGCTGGAATCTGGAGAAAGACGAGGTCATCATGGTCATCGAGACTGTGCACACTGGTGCCAGCAGTGCCACCGCTGTGTGTGAAAGCGCAATCAGTATTAACCTAGGTACAGGGAGACGTCTACGTACCAGACCGCCTTGAATAGTTCGTGCATAACATCGTGATATGCCTCGAGGGAGCGCTCCTTGAGGGACGACAAGATTGCAATGTTACGCTTGTACGCCCCTCCAAAGGAGTTGGTTGAGAAGTTGCTGATTTCGCATGGGCTTGTCTGATGGTGATCGATGGCGGCAAAGACCTACAGGCAAGTCAGCATGTATATGACCAAAGCATGAGAAGGGTACGTTACCGCAGTGGACGCCAGAGCTACCATGGCCGCGGGGAGTTCCTTCTCATCCGGCTTCTCCGGATATGACGACGCGAACTGGTTGATGATCTTCCAGCCGAAGCTCTTCGGGGTCTTGAAGTAAGTCGCACGCAACCCATCAGTGAAGATGGGTAGCGCAAATGGCTCGTCGCCGCAGTGCTTGTCCTTCTGTTAAGCCAGAACAAAGCGAATCTCATGAGCGATAATATGTAATGTATGAAAATGACGAAACCTTACCTTGTAGTCGTGGGGATATATGTAGCGACAGCCCTTATGCAGCCAGTTGACGTGCCCGACATCACCCGGGCGTAGGTGGTATGTGCTCTGGATAGCGCCGAGGACCGCGTCGCGTACTTGTGAACGGAAGAGTGGGATCCTGTCGACAGGCTATGCATCCGAGGCGTGAGAGTCAGCAGGCACCGTCCAGTCAGAATGTATGAGGTTGAGCTTACAATTGCCGCAAGCGTGAGCGCATAATCGTTGTCGTTCTTCAGCCGCTTCGCAAGAGCCGTATAACCCAACTCCTCAGCGCACTTGACAAGGGCGCTTCGTGCAATCGTGTTGTACTTCTCGGCGCCGTCGGGGAAAGCATTGCGCAGGAGGATATCGGCTTGACATTTGAATATTGCCGCGTTCAGCGTCTTCTTGACACGAGGACGCTGCTCTGTTATGCCGAGCTTAGAGCCCTTCTTGTAGACGATGTCAATGCGTTCGTCTTCTGACCCCGTTTCAGACTGAGTTCCATGATCGTCGATGGCCTGCGAGCTCAGGACGTTAGCAGCAACACAGTGAGAGAATATATTTCGATACCTGAGTAATATTCTTGCCGCTGTGCTTCTTTGCGTACTTCTTTGTGTGCGCACCAGACGACTTGTTAACCTTGGGTTGCTTGGCTGGCACATCGTCGTCAGACCAGCGCGGTGTCTGTACAACAGACGGTAAGCTATAATGAGGGTGGCTAGTGCCGTGCGACTCACCGTTTCGTCACGGACGCGCGAACGCTTGGTTCCCCGATCTGAATGCTCCGGTGCACGGGCATGTCTGTCTTGTTTGCGAGGGTCGCGGGAGCCTTGGCGGGAGACATGCTTGGCGCTGCCAGGCTCGGTTTTGACTGTCTGCCGGGGTGGTGTGGAATGGTGGTGACCATGGTCGGACTCGGAGGATTCTGATCGTACTTGCTTCTTGTTCTTAGGACGAACCTGTTGCGACTTGAAATTAGTATATCCTCCTCGAGAACGGTGGACTGTTACCTTGTGGTCAGAGCTGCGTGCCCGACGGCGTCCCCGATCCGACTCTGAGCTTTCTCGCTCAAGCTCCTCCCTATGCGGGGTGCGACGAGACGCAGCGTGTTTGCTGCTTGTCTTGGCCTTGTCTTGCTGTTCGTTCCGTAAGGGCGACGGGCTGGAGGATGCAGGCGGTTCTTCATTGTTGGCACGACGTCTGCAGTGAGGAGGAGGCGGTGGTAGAGTCAAGGTAATGAGAGGCAATGCGGGAGAGTCATTAGCGCTGAATGCGGCAGTAGAGTGGAGATAGAAGGACCTTGCTGTACGGGCGCCGGAACGACGGCTGGCAGGCGTTCCAAGTTGGTCCCTCAAGTTGTCCTCATTCTCACTTGAATCCCACTGAGGCACCTGTAAACGCGTTAGCCTTGGGCCCGTGTTACTTGTTACGAAACTTACCTCTTGCGTGAATCGACGTTCGGTCGTCCGTGCACCCTTTTGGCCAAGATCCGACTCCGAGGTGGACTCGGACACCTCTCCGTCCTCTTCCTTCTCGTGACCCTCAAAGTCTTCAAAACCCTCACGCTCCTCCTCGCGGTGGGATGCTCGCGATCCGTCATCGCTTGCTTCTGGCGAGTCATCGTCGCCTTGACGGACCTGCTCAAACAATGCCTTATGGGACTCTGGATGCGATTTACCGGACGAACGTGAGCTTGAGGTAGTACTCTTGGATGTTGACATATTCCCATGCTGACTTCTGTCGGAACCTATAGGGGATGCTGGATGCGTCTTCGTGGTCCGAGAGCCCTCGGTATGACGGTCGTCGCCTGCACTTGCAGCGTCCTCAACGTCAGCCTCAGCCTCAGTGTTGGGCGCGCGGTATTTAGCCGCTGCTAGACGCTTGGGCTTTGGGTGCTGTGCACGTTCTTCAGCTTCGGGTTTCCCTACGAGAATGTTAGTACAATTCTGCATACACTATACAGGTAACAATGCGGTACTTACGGGACTCTGATGCACCGGGGTTATCAGGAGCTTGAGACTGTAATATCTTCCGCTTGGGCGCATCAGCCGTCCAGACTGTAATGAGCTGAGGTGAGTACTGCATAGCACTCCTGGGAGTGGACATGAAATGCTTACTGCGTTTCTCCAAGGCGGCTACCTTTGACTTGCGTGAAGCTAGATGACGAGGAAGTGAGTAGCAGGACTAGACCGATGTAGGATGGGGGGAGACCAACGTCGCTGGCTAGAGGAGAGGTCAGGAGACGGTTCCTCTACCTCCTGTTGACGTTCGTCCGAGTCTTCTGCCACGTTAGCTGCAGGTTGTGCTGACTTGCGCTTCTTCCTCTTGTCAGGCTGCGATTGGGCCTCTGCGGGCTCGTCATCCTCGACGTCCGACTCATTGGGCTCAGAGGCTGGACGTTTCTTCGCAGATCGCGCCATAGAGAAGGCGTTGAAGGAGGGCCAGAGGGGTGGTACGAGGTTATGGTTAGTGCATGCGTTGTGGAGGTTCGAGAAGAAGTACTAACACGTCGCCCATTTTTGGAAGTCCGATTACAATGCACGTTGATCGTAGAGTGATTGGTATACTCTCGTCCTACGTCTCCTCGTCTAGAGCTCTCGTTCACTGCCTTCTGCTGTACATAACCATTCTCTCCTGCACTGTCTTTGCTATACGACATGACTACCATCTGCCAAGGCTGTCTTCAAGGGTTCAGCGATTCCAGCGGGGCCTTCTTCCGACATCTCCGCACCACTACCAATCCTGCGTGCATCCGATACCGTCAAGAGCGGCTATCCTACCGATCCCCAAGCCCCCAGGACGACTCTGGCAGCGAGCCTGGTCCCCCCCCACAACATTGCCGAGGCAGAGGCATCTCAGCCTGCGCTTGATGAACCGGAGCATGAAGATGGGCCACCGCGCTCTCCAAATATACGAGCTGTGGCATTCGAAGGCGACTACTTCGGCAACTATGACCAAGGCGATTTCGATGACTTCGACGAGTACGAAGGGCCGCTAGACGAAGACGACATCTACGTTGACGACAATGACCACGACGACGACGACGACGACGGCGACGACGGCGACGACGGCGACGACGGCGACGACGGCGACAACAACAACAACGATGATGATCACAACAATGACAATGACCACAACGACAACGACTACAACGACTACAACGACAACGAGAGCGACAACGGAGATCACTCCGACGAGGAGGATGCCGATTACCTCGAGCAAGAACGCTCCTGGGAACCCCGTCCGCATACACCACCACCACCACCCATTCAGACTGGATCACCTGGGCCCTCAGATGCTGCATCGGAAGACGACATTTCCGCCCGTCGGGAGGCACGATTTCTCGTCGAGGGACGTCTCCACACACGGACGCATGTCACAGCTTACCCGCACCCGGGCGCTGGTGCTCGACTCTCCGCTCACACTGGCGCAACTTCTAATGAACAGTATGCAGCAAGCTTTGAAGATGGCCCCGCAAATATTTATGCCCCTTTCGTGTCCGCAATGGACTGGGAGTTCGCCCGATGGGCGAAGATGCGTGGCCCAGGATCGACGGCGGTTACAGAACTCTTGCAGATCCCAGGGGTAAGTCACTGCTATAGCATTTCCATAGGTATCGATGCCAACACATTCTTTCTTAGCTCGCGACTGCACTTGGTCTATCGTATCAGTCATCCCAGCAGCTGAACACCATCATCGACGACAACTTGAGTTCAGGGCGCCCTCGCTTCACACGCCGCGAGGTGCGCATCAACCGGGAAGTCTTCGAGATTTACTACCGCGACATCATCGCCTGCGTGCGTGCGCTCTTCGGCGACCCCGAGTTTGCTGGCATTCTCGTATTCGCGCCAGAACGGCACTACGCGGACGAGGACCGGACCGTCCGGGTCTACTTTGACATGCACACAGGCAAGTGGTGGTGGAGCACTCAGGTACGTACCTCCATTTGAATGTCCTCATGCAACTCACAGACCGGTCCTCAACAGCTTGCACTAGACGCGATCCGGCCAGGCGCTACTGTGATTCCCATAATCATTGCCTCAGACAAGACCCAGCTCACGCTCTTCGGTAGCAAGACGGCCTATCCTGTGTACATGACCATCGGCAATCTACCTAAGGATGTTCGTCGAAAGCCCTCCCGACGCGGGCAAATCCTGCTGGCATATCTCCCGTCGACCCGCCTCGAGCACGTGTCCAACAAGGCCTCCCGTCGTCGCATGCTCGCCAACCTCTATCATGCGTGCCTCACTCGAGTGCTCAAGCCTCTGAAGCATGCAGGGATCGACGGTATCAAGCTCACGAGTGGTGATGGAGTCCTACGCCGGGGGCATCCCATCTTCGCCCTTCATGTGGGCGACTACCTCGAACAGATCCTAGCCACCGGAACGAAACAGGGTGAATGTCCAAAGTGTCCGATCCCTCGCAACTCAATCGGCGAGTACTCAGAACACCCTTACGAGCTCCGCAACCTCGACCGCGTCTTGGACGCCTTGGCAACGCTCGACTCTCCCAACGTCGACTATCAAGACTATGCACGTGCATGCAAAGAGGCTGGAATCAAGCCAATCATCCGTCCATACTGGGCTGATCTCCCCTTCGTCAACATCTATCAGTCAATCGTCCCCGACGTCCTCCACCAGCTCTATCAAGGCGTCATCAAGCATCTCATTGGCTGGCTCAAGAACGCCTTTGGTTCGGAGGAGCTGGATGCACGCTGTCGTCGACTTCCGCCTAACCACAACATCCGCCTATTCCTCAACGGTATCACGAAGCTGCAAAGGGTCACCGGCAAAGAGCACAGTCAAATGTGCCGTTTTCTCATCGCTCTCATCATTGGCCTTCCCCTCCCCGACGGCATGTCGCCTGCCCGTCTCGTGCGCGCCGTTCGCGCGCTGCTGGATTTCCTCTACCTTGCACAGTATCCAGCACACACGTCCGAGACCCTCGACCTCCTCAAAGACGCGCTTCGTCGGTTCCATGCAAACAAGGCCATCTTTGTTGATCTGGGCATCCGCCTCCACTTCAAGCTCCCAAAGCTCCACTCGCTGGAGCATTATGTCCTCTCCATCCTCCTCTTCGGAACGACCGACAACTACGACACTCAGTACTCCGAGCGCCTCCACATCGACTTCGCAAAAGAAGCATATCGTGCGACCAACTGCAAAGATGAGCTACCACAGATGACAACGTGGCTTGAACGTCGTGAGAAGATTCAACGGCATGCGATATTTATCCAATGGCGCCTCGCCCAACAGGATAGACAGAACTCAATGCAGGGCGTTGTGGTCCACGCCCCCCAAGGTCGGTGCTCACTTTGTGTGTAGGCTTTTTACTGACGGTACAACGGTATCTAGCCCTCATGCTCGCACCAGCGGTACGGCAGCATAACGGCTCATGTCTCAGCCGTATCAAGATCGCGCAGACTCCGTCCGTCAAGGCTCTCAAGTTCGAGCAAGCCGCTGATGCGTATGGCGCGGTCCATCTGCAAGACGCGCTCATGCGGTTCGTTGTCCAGTACAATAACCCCGACCTTAGCCCAGCGGAGATCCGTCGCCGGGCAGCGCTGGTGTATCTGCCCTTCAATGCTTTCCCTGCCTTTCACCGTCTGAAGTTCATTCTTGAAGACGCGCAAGACCTGGGTATCATGGAGGATACGCACGACACGGCTCACGCTCGGCCTGAACGGCGAGATAAGCGAGGCCGCCTTGTCCCAGGACGGTTTGACACTGTTCTTGTGAATGAGAATGGAGATGGACGGGCGATTGGTGTTGACGGTATGTCACCGACTCCACTCTATGCACTTGCACTGACCATATTCTAACGGGCGAGCAGGCTACCGTGTTGGACGGCTTCGTTTGATTTTCAAGATCCCCTCCCGTGCCTCAGACCGGCTATTTCCGGGACTCATACATCCCGGTCATCTAGCCTATGTCGAATGGTATACGCCCTTCGCTGCGCCGCATGCGAACCACGGACTTCACCGGGTCACCCGCCCGCGAGGCCGCACGGGCGAGAAGCCACCTAGTATTGTAGAGCTCAGTAAGATTAGGCGTTCCTGTCATTTGTACCCTAACTTCGGTTCTGCTGTCCCCCGCGAGTGGTCAAGCAGCACCGTACTTGATCAATGCGATCACTTCTGGGTTAGTCCTTATACAGATTTACATATGTATATGTCTCTTTTTTGAATGGCATACATCCTTACGGTACTTGGTGGGCTCTTAGTAGTCGATTAGTAGCCTGTTGGAGGTTAGTCGGCCGTTAGATGAATTGGTGGTGAACTAGTTGGATTATTGATGGTACACATATGTCTAGTCTAACATTAGGTGAAATTAGGATTAATTCTGTGGGGGGGGNTTTTCCTGATGTACTTCCGACTCTCCTCCCGTCCAGGAGTCATGCTACGTGGCCAACACTGGACGTCCATACAGTGCCTTGGACCCCAACGCCAGCAGCTACGAAGACCGGACCATCAATGGGGCTACTCTTGAGTGACGGCAAGCAAGGTGTAGGTGGGCCATGATTTACAGGTACGTCAACCAGACGAGCTGGTTGTAGCCATCTGTTTAGTTGTACAACGGGGCTCACCATTCACAGCTGCTGCACGATGCCCTCAACAGTACTACTATAGCGCTTCTGTCGAGAATCGCGATCGACGGTCACTACGTAGTACGCGCGTTCGGGAACCGTGGATAGTACTAGTACTAGTAACCCTGTAGCACCCCTGCCGTTGCTGTGTAATGCGACGGGCTATTGTATTCTCAGCCTGAGCTACCGTCTTGGAATGTCGGTTATCTCACATTGCCCACACTAATGAGAGATTATACTACAAGTGACGTGCCAGGACGATATCGACCAGGTTGTGCATCCCCAGCCCGCCTACGCCCTGGCCAGAACTGCCTTCCTTGGGGAAGAATTTGTGACTGGAGACTCTCGGACGGCCACTAGGAAACCAACTGAGATGATCTTTGGATTCCAGGTATTTTCTGGGCCTTTGAAATCCAAGTGGCGCTGGGGATGGAAACTCCTGGCGATCAATCACCTTGGATTTCAGGCGCGTGGTGTGTAGCAGTGTAGATTTCTAGAGTCGCCTCTAAATCTCCAAACCTGCTCGGATTTGGTAGGTAGAACGAGATCCGAACGCAGATTCAAAGTCCGCCCAGAGAGACGCCCGCCTCTAGATTTAGAGTTTGGAAGGGGGGNTCGACCCCCCCNTTCTAGTTCTAAATCTCGCCTCTAAACGACTCTAGACGGCTTAAAATGGCATAAAATCAGGGCAAGAACTGTGATTCCGCGCCATCTACAGCACCTTTTATCAACAAGTTGCTTTATACGGGCTCAGGAGATTAGCTGACTAAGATAGGCGCTTGCAAGTGGGGCGGTATTCACGCTCCGATACATTTCGTGATCCGCTTTAGAATCTAGAGGCGACTCTAGAATTTAGAGTCTTACGGGAAGTCAACCAGTATATTGGCACAGTAGCATAGCGCGAGAGTGGTACACCTTACACAACGGGTCATAGTATGTACGAGTACTACAGTAGCATAACACGTTCTACATGGTGGCATTGACAACGTCGACGTGGATAACTTGAAGCAAAACGAGCAACGCCGACGGGACGGTCGGCAGGTATTCAAGAGTACAAGTATGTTATGTGCTATGCAAGATAGGTCCGTCGTAATCAGCCGACCAACCGGAAACGCACAAGGATCCTCTGCCCGGGGAAGAACTTGTGTCGCCGGTCCCACGCGACGCAGATTTGCAGTTCGCCCACCATCTTGACAGCCAGGGTAGGCGGTGGGTCGTCTTTGGGCGACTCAGTGGCCTCGGCGTTCTCAGCATCGGGCGGAGATGGGGACTTCTGGGTTGGAGCCGTTGGTGTACGCAACAGGACTTGAGCACCGTACAGACACCGGAGGACGGCGATCACAGAGTTCTCTGGGCCGTCGTTCACGCCGACAGCTCTGTGAGACGTCTTGTCAGCGCATCATACAAAACGCAAGGCGACATCTTGACGTACGTGAAAGGGAGGCCCAGGGCTGCTTGCACGTTGTGCAATATGCAGTTCACCGCTTCATCGACCGAACCGCCAGAGGGATCAGCAACGACAGAGTACTCCCCGTCGAAGCGAAACACGATCGGATTTCGATTGATCTTCTGGGCGTCGATGGCCCCGGCTTCTTGTTGGACCTTGAAACGCAGGTAATGCGCGTGCGCGATCTTGAACTCGGAGAAGCGAGCGTGGAACGCCGTCAGTAGGGCAGCGAAATGCTGGTAGGCAGGCTGCAATGCGACGCAACTCAGAAACACAAGTGAAAATCCTGTAACAATGACAATGAAGGACGCACCACTTCAGGTAGTCTTCTCGTATCCTGCACTTCTGAGGGACTGGCCAACGAAGGACGAGACGTCTTCAGCTTTCTTCTCTTGTCCTTGACGTGCGGAACGATTTCAGGGAGCGGGGACTCCCCCAGGCGCCCTTCTTCGTTTTCGTCACCGCCAAGGAACTGGAGCGGTCCTGCGCGCGCCCGCGCACGTCGGAGCCGCGTGTGGTTGCGCGTCATGACGCGGCACGGCGGGCAGCACTTCCACTTGTACGCGGGCTCGGGAGGGATCATGCGCTTGCAGCTGCGTCTGCCGCACTTGCGATAGCCTGCACCATCCCAGACTTGAATAACCACTCCAATGAAAACATAAACGATAGAACTCACCAGTGAGGTCGCCATCCGCGGGCATCTGCGAGTAGGGCCAATCAGTATTGACGACGGTGCGGGGCGAAAGGAAAGAACTTACGTTGACGATCATGCCCACCTCTTCCACCGGGTCCTGCGGGATGAGCCCTGCCTGCTTCTGGCGCCGCATGTATGCACGGCGCGCCGCAACGCAGACGCTGCAAAACCGCCAGCGCGAGGTCTCCGCGAGCAGGTTCGCACAGTGGGGGACGCTGCAGATCCCGCGATGTTTAGGGGAATGCGGGGGTGTGGGCGCCCGAGCTGCCTCGCCGGAATCTGGCTCGTGAACGATCGAGTCGATGGGCTGCATCTATCGATCTGAAGGTGAGAGGGGCATACACTGTGCGTTTGAATGACGGACGTACCAGGGAGGGAGAATCGTCTTCTCCGTCGGACGAGTTTATCTCGGACTCGCCTTCATCCATCGAGTCCTCCAGCGGAGTCAGCTCCGAGCCGTCCGAGTCCCATGCGAGCTGTCTCTTCAAAACATCGGCGTCTGTGCGTCTCTTGCGCGAAGGTATCCGTATCACCAGTCGGGGCCGAACAGGGGTCGGAGGAGACGGCGTTGACGACCTTGACGAAGATGAGTCGTCTGCGTCGGCGTCCGAGACCTCGTCTTCGTCTTCGTCTTCGTCCTCGTTCTCGCCTTCGTCATCACTCACCGTCGGTGTTGCGATCTCGGCTTCCTGGAAGAGACTTTCGGACTCAAGAGGTACAGCGAGCGGGGAAGGATTTGCTGGCGGCACTGGTGATGCTGCTGAGGAACGCACCGGCGTGGTGACCTGCTTCAGCGGGATCTCTGGAGACGCTGAGCGTGATGTCGACGGTGAGCGTGCCGGTTTCCTCTCGGCTTTCACAGGCGTTACTACTGTAGACAGGACCACAGCCTTTGGTGACGACTTGAGCTGCGGTGCTGGCGAAACACTCGGGCTTGCTGTCGATTCTGGATGAATCGCAACCACCGTTGGTTTTGGGGTCGCTGGGGACGCCGTCGGCATCTCCACCTCTGGTGGCGGCACCGCGGTCACCGGAGCTTGTGTCATTAACCTCGGAGACGACGTCCCTACCCCGGAAGAAGGGGTGGTGGCTTCAGGTGGAGTCGATGTCGCCTTGACAGGCTGTGGATCCGACGAGAGTGCGGGCGAGGGGAGTGCTTGGGCATCCCCATTGATCAATGTCGTTTTCTCCAGGGCAGCAGCACGCCGCTTCCGCTTGAGCAAGAGCGCCAACGGCAACTCGTCGTCGTCCATATCCATCGCATCGCTATCTGGTGTGTCCCTTGCGCTGTCTTCGGTGACCTTTCCCTCCCCAGCTTTACCCCGTCCTGTGATGAACGATGCACTAAGACCTGCGACGCGCGCGCGGAACTGCTTGCGCCAGAGCACGAAGCTGCAGTCCGTACAGAACACCCCCTTGGTCCCCGCTGGGATGTGCCCAGTGCATCCTGACGAGACGCATGCCCGCTCCGGCATGAGCAATGTGTTGACGAAGAGCTCTGGTGCGCGCGTGCGCTTCCTCTTGTAAGGAGGAGGAGCTGCGTTGTTGGGCTATGAGACAAAATCAGTGGTGTTGGGTCAAAATGTAGCATATATCCGGTGCAACGGTCACATACAGCTGCAGGAGCAATCGCACGATGGCGATGCGATTTGGTTTTGCTCTGTCGATCACTTTGTCAAGATGCCAGACCGCACTATCTTCCGTGGCACTTACCTGTTCCGCGGTGTCTGTGCGATCGGAAGCCGGGATGACGATGCTCTCAGCAGGAGTGAGGCCGGTTTGTGGAGATGTGGCCGGTTGTGCAGCCGTCCTAGCTCGATGAGCCTCCTCTACTGCGATCGTACCAGGTATTCTCGAGAGGATCTCGCCCCGGAGGCCATAATGGGGCGCACCGACCGAGCTCGACTGGATGGGGACGTTATAAGACAGCGAACGTCTGCCGATATCCACAGGAGGAGGGGCCAGATCCTCTCCATAGAGGAGGTACCTGTGATTAGGATGAACGAAAGCAACGACAGTCTCTAATGCGCTCTTGGCTTCCGGGAGTACAGGCGACTTCGATGTGGGCATCTTGCGTCTCAGCTCATCGGGTATTTGGGGCGGGGGTCCCATAGTTGTTAATGGAGGTTGCTTGACAGGCACCTCGGGTTGGACGAGCTGCGACGCACGGCACGAAGCGCAGAAGAGTGGCTGTCCTGCCCTTGCTACGTTCAGGCGGATCGTCATAGCCGCATGACATGACGAACATGAAACAGTCTAGGCAAGGGCGGAGTGATCAGTATACGCGCCAACTGAGGATGTTTATCTTGCGTTTCGGCAGCAGTTTCTTTGTTTCCCGGCTTGCTTTGGAGGTTTTGGAAGGAGAAAGACAGCAATACGCCAGCTCCATGTCGCATATCGCTGAACCTGACCTGTAGAATTAAAAGTAGTACTCACCACTGTCTTCTTATTATCAGCCTCCTTGCACCCCGGGCATCGTTTCCATGGCCATCCCGGCTCAAGCACATTAGCGCACGACCCAACCGAGCACACGCGCGTCGTCTTGACCAACTCAGCCCATCCCTTGACCTCCGCGCGCTGGTTCGTGAATCCCAAAGCTCCTTCGAGTGAGCTCGGGGTGACAGTCGCGGTGTGAGTCGCGCCGAAACTTGCTCTTGAACTCCCCGCAGATGTCGGTGCTGGTCCCGGCGCTTGGAAAGTCGGCGCGGGCGCGTGGACCGCGACGAGAGACGCGTTCATACCGGGCGAGACGACGACCTCGAGGTCGAAACGCAACCTGCGCCCCTATCTTGACGGATTGGCGTGCACTGAAAGGCGCGAAAAAAANGTGGCGACTCACGCTAGACGCACGTTACTCCCGGCTTCCGTGGACGCCTCCTGAGTGCAATGTCGATCACCTGCAGATCCTCGAGGATTTACTTCGGATTCGGACGCCGGTGCGGAGGTGCGGAGGCCTGCGGGTCGGAGGCCAGGAATTGAGCCGAGCTCGCTGCCGTGCACGATGAGCTCAAGGGCGTTGCTACAGCAGTTCTCAGGCGAGAGGATGTTTCAGAGCGAGCGTCGGGGATTCGGGGAAAAATAAATTCCGAAAAATCCACTGGGCGTCCGTTTATGTCGTCAACCCTTCCAGTACAGGACCAATCCGTGGCGTATACGGTGATACAGTTGGCTAGTTGGTTAGCAAGTTAGCCACATCTGATCGCATGTGCGAAGATAGAAGTTGTCATGAAGCATTCCCTGAACGCAGATGCTGCGGTAATTACCACCTAGTTGTCGTTCGCTGTAAGGTGAGTTTGCGACAAGGTGACATGTGGACCAAGCTATTTGAACACTCTAATGATACACCGGCCCATAGCGCAATCATCCACATTCATGGACATCCAAGCACTCATTCCATTACGACCCAACATCCACATTCATCACGTCCACCGCTGAACCACAACACTGTTCGCCAAACCCGCCGCCTCAAGCGTCTGCGTCTCGTCCTCGAGAGTGCGGTTCGGGAACGTCGTCATGATCACATACGGACGAGCGTTGTTCTCAGGTCGAGAGCTGTGACACACAGGTAAGTAGTCAGTACAGATGTGCGCTGCAAGCAGGCGACACCTACGCGTTGATGAAGTTGCGTATATCACCAACGGTGTGCGTCAGGTTCATACGCGCGACCATCCTGTATTTGAACAGTGAGCATGAAAGGAGTCTGGTAGTATACAGGTGCCTACCGTGTCCCATCCGCCAAGCGGATCTGTACACTGGTCGTAGGTTTGCTCTGATCGACCTCGAACCGAGTGCTAATGCTCTCTGCAGCCCGTTGTGTAGGCAGAGAGCTACCACCGGCTGTACCCGTAGGGAATCCACCAGGCATGCCGCTTCCACTCGAGCTTGAGCTCGCGCCTGACGCGATCTCGCCTGGAATGGGCGAACCCAGGCGGTGGCCTTGTCCAGAAAAGACCTTTGCTTGACGAGCCTTCGGAGAAGCTACGTAGTCTTCATCCAGGCGCTTCACTACGCGGAGTTCAACCGGCTGCCCTGGGGAAACGTTGAGGATGTGCGGTGGGGCGCGCCTGAGTGCAGCAGGAGGTTGAGCAAATGCTTTGGTATTCGGGGATGTGAACGTTGGGTCGACGTACCCGGACCTGATCTCAGCAAGGATTTGCTCGTTCTCAGGGACACCATACCGCATCAGCTCGCCATCCTCGACGGTGAATCCGTCGCGCCAGAACGTTAGATGGCGGATCGCGGTCTCTTCTTCAGATTCTACAAACACACGAGTTGAATACGTTGAAATGCCGATGTGATGAGCAGGACTCACGTGCGTCGACGGCATCAGGATCGGGGATATATTCGCTGTCCACTTCGTCGCTGCCGAGGGTGTGGCCTCCGCCGAAGAAGGCACGACTACGAGGAGGCGGGGCACTTCCAGGTTGAGCCGTAGGTGGTCCTGCCCTATGATATCGTATGAGGATTAGCAGGTTCTTGTGGACAAGTGCTTGCTACAAGGACAACGTACTCAGCAGCCCGCCTCAGCAGATCACGAACAAGGTCTCCACCAGGGACCGCACCCGGCCTATCGGGATTTTGGACTGAGATACCACTGGACGAGCATATGAATGTCAGGATATTCATATACGTCCCAATCGGCGCATTGAAACGTACCTCCGCTCACCACCGGCATACCAGTTCTCGCCCTGGTCGGCTCCAGGACGTTCATCCTCCTCATCGTCGTCGTCGTCCCCACGGCCCCCTCCATGGGGAGCATGGCCACCCATTGCCGGGCCACCGCCGCTAGAAATATCATTGAGCGTTGCGATGCGTCGACCACCGCCTGCACTACCCGCCCTACACAACAGTTAGATATGCAAGGCTTCTCGCAATGAAACAATCAGGTGGCGTACCTAGAGGACGAGTTGGACAAGGCGCCCCATGCGCCTACGCGGCCGATACGAGGGCCGCCGCTGTTAGATGGCAAGGAGAAAGGACTCCGAGTACGGTGCGTGTTGCTGTTTTCGTCAGACATTGGGCAGGCTTGGTATGTGGTAAGTGTGCAAGACGCGTAATATGGAGCAGTACGCGTACCGCGCTCAGAAAGTGCATGTCATAGCAGGCATATTGTCGCAACGCTCTGTATACTTACCACGAAGAAGTTTCGTAACGCCCGTTTAGCTCAGTGGTAGAGCGCGCCACTCGTAATGGTGAGGTCGGTTGTTCAATCCAGCCAATGGGCAGTTTCTGGCGCTATAGTGTAGTGGTTATCACTTGGGATTCTGATTTGCAGTGTTCCCAAAACCCAGGTTCGAGCCCTGGTAGCGCCTTAGCTTTTGCTTTTTGCACCTGCATGCAGCTTCCACTCGCGGTACGTGGTGCGCTACCTAATGTTCTTCGCCTTAGATCAATATGTAGACGGGCAACACGTTGATAGCAAGAATTTCACAAGTGTTCCCTCCTATGGGGCAGAGTCAGTACTAATAAAAATCAGCACCCTGATAAGGACACAGTCTACATTGACACTTGCGGCCTCAGTCAATAGCACCTGCATGAGCTCAACAGATTCCTGGGAGATTCGTAGGTGTGAAAAGCAAAAGCTAAGGCGCTACCAGGGCTCGAACCTGGGTTTTGGGAACACTGCAAATCAGAATCCCAAGTGATAACCACTACACTATAGCGCCAGAAACTGCCCATTGGCTGGATTGAACAACCGACCTCACCATTACGAGTGGCGCGCTCTACCACTGAGCTAAACGGGCGTTGTAAAGCCTATCAAGCTAAGTGACATGATCCGTCTTGTCAAGGAATCACTGGATTCAGGGAGCCCCGGAGGAGGCTCGCGCTGCTTGAAGTTGTATCGTTCTTACTCCTACAACGCCATGGCATCGAGCTCAGCAGCACCACAGCAAATCAATGTGACGGATCTGGACGTCCCCCAGCTCGCAGATGTGAGGCGGCAACTTGAGGAGGTGCGCTCTTGTCATCATATACAGACCCGGTCTGCTTCCGCTAATGCGTGAACCCGGCGATCCTCCAGGAGCTCACCCATCTCTCGAACTCGTACGCGCAACTGCGTCAGGCCCAGGCCAAATTCCGCGCGTGCATGGAGAACGTCAGTCAGGTCAAGCCAGAAAACAGCGGTGCGTGTTCATGTGTAACCTCGCGCCTCGGGGGTGCTGGAGGACGTGGGGTGAGGCGTCGATCGGGATGGCGATTACTGAACGGAGGACGGAGGACAGACAAGACGATCCTGGTGCCGCTCACAAACTCGTTGTACGTCCCCGGAAAGCTCAAAGACACCGAGCATGTCATCGTCGACGTGGGGACGGGCTACTACGTGAAGAAGGTACGTCCCATCCAGCATGGGCGTGAGTTAGTACGCGATCGCCGACTACTGCTTGTCTGTGCTTTGCATGCGAGTAGACGCGTGCGCAAGCGATGAAGCACTACGAGGCCAAGGTCGACTACATCCGCACGAACCTCGAGGCGCTGCAGGAGACGATCCAAAAGAAGCAGGAGAACATGAACTACCTAATCAACGTCTTGCAGATGAAGCTGCAGCAGCAAGCGAGCGGCAAGGAGCCCAAGGCAGGGTGAAGCGGTTACAGGAAGGTCGGTACGAGAATCCAGATACTTACTTGGTGTTTACTACATGACGTACTGACCTTATTTTGTGCAGTGTATGGCTAGCAGCTCACCTTTACGATGGGTGTACGCTATGATGTAACAGTAGACAAGACGAAGGTAGATTCGCATACTTGAGGGAGCACGCCAGACGAATGGAGTACAAGATACACAACACGGTCAAGAAGGGGGGTCGTCATAAGAAAGAAGTAGAGGAGGAATTCGCATATTGGGATAGGAAGGGGTGGGAGAAGGAACCGCGCGACCGAGACGAGCGACTGCTAGAGAATCAAAGGGAGGACCCAGAAGATCAGAACTCGCGCCCACGCCAAACAGAAGCCAGGAAAGGAAGCCATACTGCATACCATGAAGCTCGCAACCTCAATCTGCTTTGGGGAAGGGTATACGCGACGCCATTTCGTCGCGAGCCCTCCCATGATGGTCCCATGCCAGTCAATTCGTGTCCAGATCGCTCGGTCTGCCGACGTCGCAGGCAGCGACAGCGCGACATCGCGCAAGGCAGGAGACGCACTGCGTCCACCGTTCCATGAGGCGCGATCCGGCACGGATACCTCTAACGCTCTTGGGNCAGGCTGTGGTCCGAAGACATGTCGGTTATCTGCAAGTTTGTTCAGCACGGCAAACGTATCCACTGCAGTTGCATGCACTCGCCTGTTGTCGGTATTGAGGGTGAGCGTGCACGCCTAGGGATCGAGTTTCTCTCCTCGGGCGAGGACGCGGACGACACGGCTGGGCTGCGCCACCATCTCCATCATGGCCATCACCGCTGGGGGACGCTCGACGAGGCCTGTGCCCGCCGGTGGCGGCGGCCTGGCCCCGGGCGCAGCGCCGCGAGAGTTACGCCGCCCTCGACCAGGCTGTCCGTGGCCCTGTCCCCGCTTCGTCCGCTCTTCCTCTCCGGAGCGGCGCCCCTCGCCAGAGCGACGACCCTTAGGCACGGC
Organism: Trametes cubensis; assembly: GCA_029747595.1. NCBI lineage: Eukaryota > Fungi > Basidiomycota > Agaricomycetes > Polyporales > Polyporaceae > Trametes > Trametes cubensis. The sequence continues at coordinate 21,218 of JAPEVG010000015.1, forward strand.
ATCGGGACTGGGGTTGGGATGGTGGTTCTGCGGCGGGGCAGACGACACCTCAAGGACCTCGATGCCAGCCTTGGAAGCCCAGCGGGCGACTAGTGCGCCTGAAAGGCGGCACTCGTACCTGTTCGGCTGAGGAGCGGGGAGCGGGACGGGCGAAGCCGAGATGGGTGCGGCGTTAGCAGGCTCGGCGTGGACGTCTGCAGAGGGGGAGAGGACGGCGAGTACGACGCGGGGCTTGGCAACCTTCTGGTCCTTGAGCTCCTCGGCAGCGTGCTCGGTCTCCCAGCGCGCACAGCAGATGGTGCGGCGGACCCACTCTGGGGAGGTGTTCTGCGTACCCGCAGGCTGGTCGTCGAACGGGATGCTGTCCCACGGCACGAAGGCATCGTCTTGCTGCACGCGAATGCGTGGGTTCGTACCAACCTGAGCCTCAAGAATGCGAGACGCGGCACGAGCCCGCTGAGCAAGGACGCTTGTGCCCTTCTTGAGGAGGTCCAAGGTGTTCAACGCTACAAGGGAATTGAGTTCGTGATAAGCTGGGCGGAAACGGAATACACGCACCTTCCAGAGGGACGATCACGATCTCCTCCCGGCCCTCTCTGCACCACTTCTTGAGGTGGTAGAGCCCGTGAACGAGCACGCTAGCGTCGATAACGACCACATCCGCGTCCTTGTGGCTCTTGCCATCCTCGCTCCGCCTCTCCTCCCTATCTGTCTTCTGACCGTCCGTTTTGACCTTCGTCTCCTCTCCGTCCTCGTTGCGCCTCTTCATGATCTTCGGATTCGCGCCAGAGAAGCTGCGTTTCGTCTCGCCGCCGCGCCATGTCTCGGGGCTGCGGCGACCGCGCCAGTTCCCTCCCGCGGTGTGGGTGTGGACCACAGACTTTTCGAGCTGCTCGACTTGGTGATTGAGGAACGCCGCGCCGAGCGCGCGGGACATGGCGAGTTTGTTCGAAGCGACCTTTGCGTCGGCCATGGCGGGCGTCGTGGTGGTCGTGGTTCAAGCTGTGGAGGTTCGGAGCTCAGCCACCGGCGGAGAGCGTCTCGCTTCCTTTTCGAGTACCGTCACGATCAGTCATCCTCTTGTGACATGCTGGTCACACAGCTGGCGTAGTCGGCGACGGTACCTAGACCTTAAAACTTGGCTCTGAAAAAGCCTTGAAGTTGCTGCCCTGGCCAGACCGCTGGACCGGTCTGGATTCTTGCACTTGCAATTGCGACCAAGAAGTCTGAGAACATAATGATACCGTACTTACTCTGTATCTCTTATCAAAATAGACCGAGCTTAGTCGTGTTTACCGCGTTGATGCTGGAAGCGAATATTGCACCGTCATGAATTGAAGACAATTCGATCGCGAATAAAACTTTGTATGTACTATAGACTGGTAGCTTGGGGCCTGGGCTTGGCTGTCAAATTACGACGCTCGGTTCTTACCAGTACCGGTATACTATATTTGAGGCATATTCCACGGAAATCGCATCATGATTGATGATAATCTGGAGTCAGGAGATAAGCGCCGATAGTGGCTGCATCTCTCCTCCTACCTCTCCGCTGTGCTCACAACTGGCTATTCAGCCACACCCAAGAGAGCATACAAGCCAGGCATTGAGTGTACAGAGCCATCTAAGGCCGCTCAAATGTATCAAATACTGCACGCTCATCGCGAGCACAGTGAGGTGCTGCCGTGTGGGGCGCCGCAATGCGGGGGAAATGGATTCCGGCATGTACCATATGCACCCTCGTCCTTCTTCCAGAACGCTGCGGGCGCCGGGCACCCAGACGCCTCTCAATGGACATTCCACGATGGTCCTTGGGCATCTCGGCAGCGCAGAAGCCCATGATGCGCCGAGGAGAAGGTATTTCGTCTAGCTTCCGGTGCTTAGCGATCTCTGACAAACTGCCCCGTTCCGGACCAGCATTCCGGCGTCCGACGCACGAGCGATTCGGTCTACGCGGACGCAAAAGCCGAGGAGAATGTAGAAACGGTGCGGTTGCCGCAGAAACGGCCTCGATCCGCGCCCGTTGCGAGCTGCAGCCGGGGGCGGGGCGGGGNTCCGGGGATCCCAGGTGCGACGGCGGGGCGCGACGAGGCCCGGCGGAAAACGCCCATATATGGCAGGGAGGGCGGGACAACGATTCTGACCGGCGACGGTTTTGGAAGGAACGTCGGGCGATTGGCCGACTCCACCCGCCGTGAGCGCGAGAAATTTGCTGGATAAACAAGCGCGGCCGGTGATGTCATCCGACCGGACGGAGGACGTATAAGAACATGCCGCTTCGCATCCGCCGCGATTTTGTTTCTATTCACTCCTCTTCCTCTCCTCGATCGGGGACCAGGTCTCTCGCTATACGAAACGACTTGCACGACTTGCACGCTACAGATCAGAATACCCCTACGGGCGCTTAGCTCATCTGCGCTTCAATCATGGCTTTGTTCTACGTGTGCGTACTTTTCGGCCTCGACGCTGGTTGCTCGTCAGGACTCACGGCATCATAGAAATGGTCTGCCCATTGGGTGGATATCTATCATGTTGGCCATCCTGGCCTCCATGGGTGGCTTCATTTTTGGTGTACGTCCTCTAACCTTCCCTGCGTTGATTCAAGCTCATCGCCATGCATAGTATGATACTGGTCAAATCTCCGATATCCTTCTCATGCCAGACTTCCTCGTCCGCTTTGCTACATGTCAAACTCCTGGCGATGCCAGCTCATGTAGTTTCTCCACTGTTCGGGAGGGTCTCATCGTCTCTCTGCTTTCCATCGGTACTCTCGTTGGCGCTCTCTTCGGTGCACCGTGAGTTCCCCCACATAAGCCTTCCTCATGCCTCGTCTAACCACAACGTTAGGACGGCTGACTTCCTCGGCCGTCGGTATGCCATGACTGTCGAATGTGTGGTCTTCATGATTGGTGTCATCATCCAGATCACTGCCTTCCACTCATGGGTGCAGTTCGCAATTGGCCGTCTTGTGAGCGGGCTCGGTGTGGGCTCGCTCAGTGCTGCGGTCCCCATGTACCAGGCCGAAACTGCACCACCCCAGATTCGTGGCACCCTTACTGCGACCTATCAGTACGTACTTCCACCTGTCAAAACCACGTCATGCAGTGCTCATGCAAGCGTTCAACTAGGCTCTTCATTACTTTCGGTATCCTTGTTGCCTGTATGTAACATCTCCTGGCGCGCCCATCTGCTCTCCTGACCATTTCCCCTAGATTGCATATCCATCGGAGCTCGCTCCATCGACGGCTCCGGGTCATGGCGTACCGTGGTCGGCATTGGTTTGCTTTGGCCGCTTATCCTCGGCATCGGCATCCTCTTCATGCCTGAGAGTCCTCGGTACGTTTCTCATGCCCATGTGTTGTATCGCAGCTCTCTCACGTCTGCACAGTTGGCTCACCGCACACGGTCGCTTCCCCGAGGCGCGTCGCGCTATCGCGGCTACTCGTGGTATCCCAGAGTCGGAGGCAGACGATCACTTCTTCGTCCACCGTGAGGTATGTCCGGCAATCGGATCGATAACAGGAAGAGCAGCGCTCACAATCCTGTCGTAGCTCGAGGAAATGAAATCCGCTATCGAGTTCGAGAGCAAGGTCAAGGCCGGCTGGCTCGACTGTTTCAAGCCGGAGCGCATGCAGCTCTACCGGACCTTGCTTGGCATGACGCTTCAGATGTTCCAGCAGTTGACCGGCGCCAACTACTTCTTCTACGTAAGTGCACACGCGTAACGCCCGCCCGGAGCTTCGATGCTGACACAGGGGACAGTATGGAGCTACGGTCTTCACCGCCGTCGGCATCCAGGATTCCTTCGTGACCCAGATTATTCTCGGTGCCGTCAACTTCGGCTGCACCTTCGGCGGCATGTATGTCATGGAACGGGTACGTGTATGACGCATTTAGACTGTGTACCGTTGTTGACGCCCGTGAATAGTTCGGCCGTCGCTTCCCTCTCATCATCGGTGGCGTCTGGCAGTCGGTCTGGCTGTTCGTCTTCGCAGCGGCTGGTACTGCGAAGGACCCCAAGGAGCACAAGAACATCGGCGAGCGTATGTGTTTACTCTTTGTATGTCCTGTCCTCAATCGCACTAACGCCGTGGCATAGTCATGATTGTCAGCGCTTGCCTGTTCATCCTCGGATACGCTATGACCTGGGCTCCGTAAGTCCGACTCTCACCATATCTCTGCTTGTCTTCTCACGCTCATCCACATGCAGCGGTGTCTGGATCCTCATCGGCGAGACCTTCCCGACGCGCACGCGCGCGCGCCAGGCCGCGCTCTCGACCGCGAGCAACTGGCTGTGGAACTTCCTCCTCGCCTTCTTCACGCCCTTCATCACGCGCGCGATCGACTACCGGTACGGGTTCGTGTTCGCGGCGTGCAACCTCGCGGGCGCGGTCATCGTCTACTTCTTCCTGTACGAGTCCTCGGACCTCTCGCTCGAGAGCGTCGACATGATGTACTGCGACCCGACCTGCAAGCCGTGGACGTCGCGCACGTGGGCCCCTGCCGGGTTCAGCTCCCGCCAGGACCTCGTCGAGCAGGCGCGCGCGGCGGAGATGCACAAGCCGCTGGAGGCGGGCGCTGGCGAGGAGACGCGGTACGAGAAGGCCGGTGGCCCTCCGGACGCCGCTGCTAAGGCGGCGTAGCGTGGTGGTTTCAAGATCAAGTAATCATGGGCGGGAACACTGAAGTGTACTGGGCCCTTTCTACCATGTTTTATCTTCACGTGCTGTGCTACTGCTGCTGCTGTTACTGTGGCTGCTTTTCTTGATGCTTGACGGTGGAGGCGGAGGCCCTTTATAATGACGATATGTGTAGGATAGCCGCACTCGTATCGAGGCGGAACGTTGACGTTGAACCCTCTAGCTAGCTAGCTTATATCCATTGTAATGCATCTAATCGACGTGTTGCTTTGCTCTCGAACCTGAGGACCTGAAGTGTTTGGACTTCGAACTGATCGCAGTGTATGGATGGATGGACTCTGTTTAGGCGAGTGGGTGCCGCCAGAGGGCCTTGGCGAGGTGATTGTGGCTGCGTTGGTGTGCCTTGTGCCATCCGGATGTCGTCACGAGGCCGCTACTAGCAGCATCCTCGTTGGGTTGATTCATATTCGTGTTCGTGCATCAATATGTACCGGTATAGGCATGGCGCAGCGTAGACTCTGGGCATGTGTGATACTGTCCGTATGTTCGTAGGTAGGTAAGTCTCTGGTGAGGTCATTGCGCCTGATTAATAGTTCTGCCCCTGCCTGGCATCCCCGGCTGTATGGCGAGTCAAGGGCCTCCACCGCGTCGCATTGGTGGCATCTGGCATGTGTTCCACCAGCTCCGCAGGTGAGCTTCTGTCGCTAATATTCAGGCCGTGCCCCGTCAAGTCGCTCGCACCTGTGTGTGGGAGTTGGCAGAGTTCTCAACGGTGGACATACAGTCCTGCGAACCACGGTCGCTTGTCTTATGCCGCTTTGCCGCGCTGGGTGCCATCCGAGGCGAATCTTGAACTTGAACATCGGATTGATCATCTGCGTGCTCGCTATCCTCGAGCGCCGTCTTCTTCGCGCATGCGTTTCTTCCCATCGCCCTGTGGCGGAGACGTAGGAAGGTCGTATTCAAACACTGGGTCGCTCTCCAAGTCGGAAATGCATGGGATGGCCAGTGGGCGAAGTATCGTTCGAGACTTTTGCTACAAATATCCTCCCTTCCCGCTCAGATTCCTATGAAAGAGACCCTTCAGAGTCGCCTCTGAGCTCGGGGTTCGGTACCAGCCAAATTAGACCCTCTGCCATTGGTCGATATCGTCGGCCGAATATTGCATTTATGAGACAAGTCGCCGGTGTACCTGAAGTGCTCGATGCATCTAGCCCTGAAATGCTACAGTCGCTGCGTACTGAGGCGGTTTGTTCGGGGAGCAAAGGTAGCTAAGATGGTAGTTGAGGTGAACGGTAGAGAGCCGAGTAGGCGCCGGCTTGGTTTTGGAGAGGCTCAAGCTGTGGGGCAGTACTTACGTCCCTGGTGTATGAAGTTGAAATTGAAGGACACACATCACGCATTTTACGTTCGGACAGAGCACTCAAAATTAATGATCGTATAGCAACGTTCGCATTGTTGAGCTATTACAGAGATGGACATGCAAGGCCGCGCTTCGTACTACTAGTGATAGACATCCAAGCAGCGGAGGAATTTCGTCCGTAGCTGAGACAGAGGCGAATACTACCCCCTTCATGCGGAACGCTTCCGACTCGAGTACGACCCCTTCCCCCTCCTGCTCCCAGACGATTTCGCCCGCACGCTCGTGCTTCCGCCGCCTCGCCTTGAACTGCTTGCCACCAGTGTAGAGGAACCGGCCGTGCTCCCTGCAGCTGACTTCTGGCGCGGGTCGCTCGCGGCGTTGCTCCTGTTACGCTTGTTCGAAGGTTCGCCGGAGGGGACGGCCGAGCCGAATTCTCCCGACTGAATGTCCGTGAAAGCGCTCTGCAGCGCTTCGACGTCGCGGGCGCGCTTGCTCCCACGAGGCCCGCGAGGGCGTCGGTCGGCATACACGGAGTTGGTTCTGGCATCTCCGTGGTAGAATGGGATAGCGCCATCGGCAACGGGCCAGTCGTCTCGCGCTAGTGCACGATTGAACGTCGCAAGGAGTGCGTCGTAGGTCAGCGGAGTCCGCGTTCCCCAGCGCTCGTTCAACGTAGCCTGGTATATTTGACCGGTCAGCTCATAGATGAGTTCCGTGAGGGGTTCGTTCCCTGGGATCGTAGGGAGGGGTCCGACCAACCACGATCTCTTGGTGGACACAGCTTTGAGATCATCTCCATATACGAATGCCGTTTCGCACGCGTTCTGTCCTGCCACGTGAGTGTAGACTGTATGGCGTAGAACAATCCACAAAAGGACCCAATAGAAAGACTCGAGATCATGGCGGGCTTGGTGAAGGGGTGTTTGCATGGTAGGATCTAGCAGGTCAATGGCGAAGAAGTAGTATGTTCCCTACAGTCGGACAATGATCAATTATAGGTATTGACGCCGAGTAGGTTGCATGGAACTCACCGTCCGTTCTTTGTGTCCGCTCGCGTGCTCAAGCGGCTTGTCTTGCTCCAGCCTGAGATGATAGAGCTTGGGAGGATTGGAACTATCATCCGCCACGGTGGGGGAGGTGGGAACCTCCAAGGTCATCGAGCTGTAGTCCAAATCGTGTAGAATTCCTCTGGACTGGTTCCGTCGAGGTTTGTCCACGATCAGGATGTTGCCGCTGCTGATGTCGCGGTGCAATATGCCACCCCGTTCCAGGGCCAAGCGGTGTCCTGGAACGCAAGTTTCAGTACCGAAGTTGCACGGACGTAGCCATAGCAATCTCACCTTTGATCGCGTCCCGTATCGCCGTTACAAGTTCCTTCGTGCTCCTGAAGCGAGAAAGAGGTCTCCCGACAGTGTCGACAACAAGACGCATGTGGCTTCGCTCCCGCGCCTTCGCGTCCGAGCCCACCGTCAGTCTCCAAGTGAACGTCTGGTGCATCGGATGAGGGGGCGGACGCGGTGTATCCCTGTTTGCGCGTGGCCGGAGCACTCTACAAGGCGGCTTGGACGCAGCTTCCCATTCGGCAACCTCCCTCGCGCCCAGGTCGCCGCCTCCAACAAGACCGGGCAGGCCGATGCGCTGCTCGAGCGGGATAGTCTTTCTCAGGCGACGGTAGAACGTGCTCTCGGGAATCCGGACGAGCTGGCGCCACGCTTCCTTGATGATCCGCAGCTCGAGGTCTTCTGCGCTCTTCGCCGTGTCGTATTCGATGCCCAGCCAGACCATGGTCGAGCGAGAGAACAGCCGGGCGTTCACGTTCACAAGCTTGAACAGGATGTACTCCTTCGGCTCTGAGTCGAAGCCCGTGTCTTCCGTCTCTAAGATCGAACTCGAACTTGAACTCGAACTCGAACCCTCGGTTTCCGTACCAGAGCTCGGATCCTTGGGTTCGCGGTCGTCCCAGACCTTGACCACTCGACCCTCTCGCAAATCCACGCCGTTGAGAAGCTCGTCAGCCTCCGACCCGAGGTGTTCGCGAAGCCACGTCTGCTGGGCGGGAGTGATCTTCGACACAGTCTCGTCATGGCCGACTACTGCACCCGGCGTGGGATGCCAGGGATGTGTGAAGCGCCAGAAGAACTCCTGGATGATACGGAGCCCCTCCACAGACTTGATACTGAACGCCTCGGACGCGACGGCGCAAGCGTGGTCGAAGCGTGCGATGCGAACCATATCTCCATAGATGCCGAGTGTATACGCGGCAAGCATACCGTGGGCGAACATGAGGCTCCGTGCGCTGATAGCGAGTTGGACGATGGCATCGGTGCGCGTGATGCCAGCCTTGGCGTCGAACGCGTCCTCCGAGGCCGTCGACTTGGCCTCGATGACCATGGAGAACCGAGTCCAGTCTGGAGACTTGACTCGCGAGGCCAGCTGGACGCCGGGGAAGGAGACAGATATGTCGGGCTTGGATGTATGGTGGTCCTTCGCAAAGGAGGAGAACGGGAAGAAGAGCTCCTGGGCATGAGTGTTGCAGAAGGACAGACGCCTGTCTTCTGGGAAGTCGGCGACGATACGGCTGAAGATGTTGATCTGCACGACCGTGAGTACTGATCGAGGGAATGAGGAGATGGATGGACGCACAAGGGGATCGTAATGGTGTACTTCACGGCCCTTGACTGGGTGGAAGTCTTCTGCGATCTGCTCATTTGGAAGGTCGAGCGGGCACGGCGTATTCGAGGGAACGAAGATGTCGAGGAAATCGTCGAGCTCGCCATCGTACACGTTGATCTTTGAAGTCAGCTCCCTGCGCCAGTGCTCGAGTTGGTATGGCCTTTTAGCTTGTTCGGCATTGTTAACATCGTTGGGCGACTTCGCAGTACGAGGAGTGGCGTGACTACTCATACCTGAGCTGCTCGAGGAGCATGAGCTAGAGCAGCTGTGGTGGCTGCAGATCGAGTTTGTGGAAATCGACATTTAAGTATTCGAGTGAGGTGGCTAAGATGGCCGGAGGGAACAATGAGGGGATACGCAGGCGTCAATCTGACAGGCAAGTATTAGTGTCACGGTGCTCGGCAAAGCGGAAAGCTCCGAAGATTTAGCCAGGAATGGTCCTCGTGGATCCGGATTGATGACGCACCCTCAGGATCGCGTATGCAACGCCGTGACAGCCGAGTGTTGAATCCGACGCCGGAGTCCTCCAAGACACGTGTGTCGAAGATGAGCCAGTTTCGGGGGATCTCTCAGTGTATTCGAACCTATTACTGTGGTCAGCATTGTCCTGCAATGTGCACGAGAGTCAAATACGGTCGAAGGTAACATGAGCCGCGTCCGCAACAGGGAGGATCATGTTGCCACGTATTCACCACTATTCTCCCATACAGAGCGTATTCGAGAAACGCTACAGTACCTAATAAATACCCAATTTGGATCGCTTCAGTGACTAGCACAGAGGGCGCGAATGCGAGTCAGCGGGGCGGGTGAGGGCGCGGGATTGTTCAGATTCCTCGCGAGAGGCGCATTGCGACTCCTGGCGACGCGCTGGGGAGTGGCAGTGTACTAGCCCTAACCATATCGCGATTTCTGTGGCATTCAATCTCACAAAATAGACCTCAGATGGGAGGAAAAGGGTCATTTTTACTCGCATGAAAGGTTCGATTTTTCCAGGTTTATGCATCAGAATAAACGATCCATGCGTTTCGTGGAGTGGGATGACTACATCATCGTCTCTGTGCGTTTCACCAACGCTGCGGAGGACACTGCCACCAGCCATGGTTTGGGCGCCTACTGAGGCTAAAGACGGCGGAGCCTGAATGCTGAGATCAGCTGCGCAGCATGCCAGGGAGCTGAGTTTGAATTGTGGCTCACATCCAATGTCCATCGCGCCTGCTCCGCATCGACCAGAGACTAGAGAGCGCTTCTGAAAGCCATGGCTTTGAGTGCGCCCAACACTTTCAAATCCGGGCACATTTGCATTGAATACTTCAGCCACGAGCCATCATCGTCCTGTGTCGCCGCTCCCGACCAATTGTCCTACAACTGAGTAGGTGGCTCACTGAGTGACACAGCATTGCTAGACATACATTCTAGCTACCACAATGGCCTGATCGCGCACCGCTAGCTTGGACCTAGCACCATATATCAGGCCCCCCTGCTTCGACTCGTGGTAAGTCTCCTCTCCTCCCTCCTCACGATGGCCATAACTCACTGTAATATCACCCCTATTTCTCGCTGTCCGCCATCGAAACATCTGCGACGGATTCATTTCCATAGGTGCACACCTCGCGACGCTCAAATAGTTTCGAGTCGCAGCAGTAGCAGACATGGCACACAAAGCTGTCAGAGTCGACATGTCCGAGTTCTCCGACATGTTCTTTCCTCTCCCAACCGGCGTCTCTGGCGGCGACCATCCCGTGTGGTCAGAGAATGTCTTCGACGAGCTCACCGAGGGCCATGTCTTGGTGGAGAAGGATATCCAGGAACGCTTCGTATGTTTTTTCAGATTGCCACTGTTAGCCACCCACTCACGTCGCCACTCATATTACCTACAGCTTCGTGCGCTCGACAGCAACGGCCTCGTACCCAACCACAAAGTGTCTGCTTCATCCGAAAAGCCCGACGTCGATGACATGGGCGAATTCAAGCAGAAGGTTGATGCTGCAATCTTCAAAACGAATCTGGTACCGGGTGACGGTCGCCCCCACTGGGGAGACCAGCTAGTTCCGATAGAGTTCAAGCGACACGAGACGAACCAAGACCCCTTCGAGGACAGCGACGACCTCAAGGTTGACGCAAATGCGAAAACGCGAAAAGAAGTCCGCGGGCAGATCATCAGCTACGCCGAGATCATTTTCCGTGTACAGCATCGCGTCGCCCTCTTCATGCTCCTCGTCATCGGACGGAACTTTCGCTTCCTTCGCTGGGATCGCTCGGGCACGATCGTCACCCGAGCCATCGACTACGTCGCCAATCCACACATCCTCTGCGAAGCCCTATGGCGCATGTCGCTCCAGTCTGACGAGCAGCTTGGGGTCGACCCTAGCGCTACTCGTCTTTTCCCTGAAGACGACGATTACAAGCTCATGGACATACTCGCGGGCGATTCCAAGCACGATCTCAAGGACGAGGAACGCAAGCTCAGTCCGAGCGAACTCCGCACAAATCCACCGACCTTTGCGTACGTGCGCGAGCTGTTCTTGAAGTCCCTCGACCCCAAGTGGACCCGGTACAGAGTCGAGGTGCCAGACGGGGACACAACGCGTACGTTCCTCATCGGAGGACCTACGTTCTACGCTCGGGGCATGGCTGGACGCGGGACCAAAGGGTTCGTTGCATGGGACTGCAAGGCGGGGAGATTCGTGTGGCTGAAGGATGCTTGGCGTCTCGACTATGAGCGCATGGACCGAGAGGGAGATATCTTGAAGCAACTGAACGACTGCAAAGTGGCGAACGTTCCGACGCTATGCTGTCATGGTGACATCCGGAAGCAGAAGACGAAGACACCCGACGTATGGGAAGCACAACATCCGATCCTGCCGCCTACTTCGATCTCGCCTCTCCCTGTGATCCATGAATCTTCCTCTACCAACGCCGACGCCACTTCCTCTAGTACCCTAATAGCACATCCAAGTTCGCCAGCAACATCTCGCAAACGATCCTGCCCGGAGAACGACGACAATCCTTCTGAGAACCGGGAAGAATGCCCTCTCCGCTCTCACGCGCATTATCGCATCGTTGTCGAAGAAGTCTGCCGCCCGTTGGGCGACTTCACCTCCGGACAACAGCTCATTACCATTGTTTTATCCTGCCTTCATGGTGCGTCCATCTTGTACTCTTTGAGAATGCAGCTAACCTTTTGTGCAGCGCATAAAGACGCGTACGTCAAAGCAAAGATCATACATCGCGACGTCAGCAGCGGCAATATCCTCATACTACCTCAAGTTGTCCATGTGAAGAAGACGGACAGGTACCACGTCGTATGGAGAGGCATTTTGGCAGATTGGGAGTTGTCTAAGCCGGTCGGTACGACTGAGCCGTTCATGCGCCCTCGTCAGCCGCTGAGAACGGTATGCTATTCCATGGCTCACTCGCTTCTCGAAGTGCTGACCGCTGCTCACAGGGGACGTGGCAGTTCCTCTCGGTCGGCATGCTGTCAAGTCATCCGAAGGCAGTGGAGATTCAAGACGACCTCGAGTCCTTCATCCATGTCGTTCTCTATCATGCTGTCCGGTACCTTCGTTCCAATTGCGAAGACGTCGGAGAGTTCATCGAAAACTATTTCGACGCCTACACTCTTCAAAATGGCGTATACACATGCGGGGTCAACAAACTCCTTACCATGAAGTTGAACGGGTATTTGCAGATCAAGGACAAAGTGCGCCTCGAGTTCGGCTCCCCCATGGACGCTATCTTCAGCCAGCTCCTCCCTCTATTCAAGGCTTACTACGCGGTACAAAGTTACCTAGACGAACTGCGCGAGAATGCCAATACTACCCCTTCTGCCGACGGTCCTCCACCCGCGCATCCTGCGTCATCCTCTATCGATGTCGAACTCTGCGACGCGCTCGACGACGAGGAGTTCGGCGATATCGCCGAGTTAGACCTTCCTCATCCAACCAACAACACCCCCAGTCTCCACAAGCCAACCCCTGCAGAGGAATTGGACGCTTCACGTCTTGACAACCATGACCATATGATCCACGTGATGAGGCTCGTCAAGCGGAGTCACGACTGGGGTCAGGACCTCATCGGGGATCAAGTCTCCAGGCTTTACGTTCCTCAGCACCCTGTAGCCCACGTCGATGTCTCCTCCAATCACGCTGCGAAGCGCGTCAAAACGATCACTACGTTTAACCTCAAGCCATACTTCTCAAGTGTCCCCGAGCGGTTGATCCAATCCGCAGTACCATAGCTTGTGACTGGCACCGTGTGCGCCCAAGCATCGTTTCCGGCGCCCGCCGCGGCGTCGTCGCGCCGTTGTATAGTATCTCACACCCAGCAACCTGTTGTATCTCTAGTCATGTATACCCCTGATATATATCTCTGCCATTGTTTTTGGAACGTCGCTTTCGCACCAAATTCGCTCCGCAAGTAAGGTGTTATAGGAATGTGGCCACAGTTGCAGCTTCTGCGACAGCCCGTCTCTGATGGATATGGGACCCCATTGAAGCTGAAACGTTTTCTGTGTAACAGATTTATATTGCGTCTGCATTGACAACCCGGAGGATAGATCACGGGAGGTAGTGAATATGTCCCGGGTTAGTACTGGGCATGGTACAGCTTGCGCGTGCTAAACGCGTCTACTACTAATGAAACATAGATGATCTGTCATAACTCTCGAAAACGTGTCCACTATTGTGTACTTCTGTTCGCGTCGTGCCCCCACTCAATGGCCTGGAGGCACTCCCTTCAAGTTCATGTATGAGAAGCCCGCCTGTCCCACTCCATCGTCTCGTACTGACGCCCTTGTCTCCAAAGGGTTTTTCGAGACCACTCCCGCAGCGCCGCTCCTGTCTCGCGTCAAACCATTCGCACGGGAGCCGGGGAAACGGTAGCCGTGCTTCGAGTAGTAAGCAGGCGATGTGGCGAATCGCTGCGCTGCTTCTGACGTTTCGTCGAGCTTGGGGCCATCCGCGGTGAGTCCTGGGTATCGGGCTGGAGGTCTGCGTTCCTGAATTCGGCCTCATCTTCGGACTCGTCGCGCAGACGTTTCTTGCCATTGACCTGGATTTGTTGCGAGGTCATCGGAAGGTTACAGTCGCACTGGCAAGACGTCATATCACTCTCAGTGTCCTCGAGAGCGTACCGAATAGCAGTGTCGTTATGAGGCCAGTCGTCAAGAGCGAGAGCATCGTCGAAGGCTCCGAGGACCGCATCGTAGGTCAAGGGAACCCTCTTCCGATAACTTCCCAAGTCTCCCCAAAGCGGTTTCTCGACGACTGTGGCACAGAGTACCATGTCTCCTAGTCTGGCGAGCAGGTGGGTGAGCGGCCTGTTTCCTGGGATCTTGAGAGGATGCCCTGATAAGAACCCTCTCTTCATCAACGCGGCGGAGCAATCAGGACCAGGGGGGNAAGAACAGATTGTAATCATCGCTGTTCATGTGCGAGTGGGCTACGTGCCGCAGGACGATGGACAAGAGTACCCAGTAGAAAGACTCCAGATCGTGGTTAGCGTCGTGTACAGGTGTTTGGGCCTTGGGTTCTAAGAGGTCGATGGCAGCGGAATAATACGATGGGCCCTGTTGTATCAGTGGACGTGTGAGTATGCTTTGACTGAGCAGCATCGCCCACTGTAAATTTACCATACGCCTCTTGCGGCTGGCCACATTGACAATCTCCTTGCACATGTCTCCATCATGCTAATGATGATATCGACCGTGGGGGTAGTCGAGTGTTGTGCGAGAGGTCGTCGGTTGACACCGAGAGGAGTGTAGAGTAGAGCAGATAGACAGTAGAGACCAGCAAAATCGAAGTACGAGTTGCCGCGAAGGCTTACGAACTCGTGTGAGAGCGAAAGGAGAACAGAGGCGAGTCTCCAGGGATAGTTTCGAGTTGACTAGATTGAGGGACGAGAAGAGCGAAGTCGACGAGACTTATCGAGAAGGCGAACGAGAGGTTGGACGAGACTCGAAGAGGCGAAGTCGAATTCGCGCAGACGCTGAGGGAAGAACGAGATGATATTGGCAGACAATTTCGTAGGGTTTTTATACATATCGTAGTCGGTACTACAGAGAGTCTAGGCACGAGTCGAGAGTCAGGAGTCAACGCGGATGCTGGCGCGGATACGAGAAGGAATACTCGGATGTACGCGACGCGTCGAAACACAATCACGTGTGCGTCGCGGTCCTACTGAACTCGTACTGTCCGCGTCTCGATGGCTCGCGCGCCGCTGCGGATCCTTTCGGACGTTGTCATCTATGTGCGGAAAGGTAAGAAATAGCAAAACGAGACGGAACGAAAACCTTTCTGAGCCCGCGAGAACCGATGTCCGCGGCATAGAGCTCGCAAGACTGGTCAGCCCCGCGGGCTACCCATTATCTCCCCCCCAACTTAGCTCTGGACCGTCCTCGGTCCATCGCATTGCTGGAAGCGAGACAATGCAACAATCGTGAACGTCTTGATACTCTCGTTAGAGCGAGTTCCCGCCTTCGTCGAGTTCCGTATCCTCCGGAACGTCTTCGTCATCGCGGTCTTCATCGTCTCCCAGGTCGAAAGCTTGTTCCATCTCGCGAAGTCGTGCAGTCGAAATGTCGAGAAAGTCGGGGTCATCGAGCCATGCAAGGTCGATCTGTGTGCGTGCGAGATAGGGTACGAGTCGAAATGCGGCAATAGGGCGATCGAACACAGATCCGTCGAGTTCAGCAATGATGTATGCGCCGCCTCGGTTGCGTGCAAGGACAACATAAGGACCTAGGTATCGAGGGCGCATCTTCCTGTTCAGTGACTTTTCGATGGCTGTATTGCGCGCGAGAACGAGTGCGCCGCGCACGAAGTTGAAGTCTCGCATCGAAGCCGCTCGATCGAGTTCGAGTTGTCGTGCTGCCTTGATTCTAGCCGCATAGACTGTCGATTGCAGGCGTGCGAGGTCTTCCTGTCGTCGAGCGAGAGTGCGTGCGCGCGAAGCGATGAGGTCTGTCGTCGTAGGGCGTTCGGATGGAGGGGAGCGAGGTAGGTAGCTTCGGCGATGTCGCAAGGTAGGATGGCATGGCATCCTGTGACTGCGAAGTAAGGGGAGCAACCTAACCGTCTTCGTACGGTGATGCGGTCAGCCCATAAGACGTGATGAACGAAGCGCGGCCACTTCGACTGATCTCCATTCGCAGCCTTGAAGAGAGCTTGACGCATGTCGAAATGCGGTCGCTCGATGATTCCATTGGCTTGCGAGTTGTAGCCCGAAATGCGAATATGGTTGATGCCATACTTGTCGCGTAGGTGCGAGAGAGCCTTAACGAAGGGAGTCCCGTTGTCTGTGACGATCTCGACGAGAGTCCCCCAGCGACAGAGTAGGTCTTCGAAGATCCACGTTGCGATGGCCTTTGCGTTTTCGCGGCGAACTGGTCGAGCTTCGGCGTAGGACGAGAGTGCACATCGAGCATGGAGGAGGTACCGAAAGCCGCTTGCTACTGGCATGTACATCGTGTCGATATGTACGCGAGCGAAGAGGGGTGCAGGAGTGGCGACAGTGGGAGGGATGGTGATCTGGCGAAGCTGTCGAACCTGACAGAGATGGCATGTTCGAACGTACCACACGACATCGGCTTGCATCTGGGGCCACCAAAAGCGTTCAGCGAGAAGTGCAGTCGTCGCATAGACTCCCTTGTGTGCGACATCATCATGTGCTTGCCGAAGTATCGCGAGTCGCTGTTCCGGCCAGAGGACGAGTTTGTCGCGGCCTTCCGGTCCTCGTCGAAAGAGCTGAGTGCCTCGCGTATAGAAACGAAGGACATGCCTTGCAAAAGCTTGTTGCGCAGGTTCAGAGAGGTCTGATGGCGAACGAAGCGTGGTAAGGAACTCGTAGATATCGCGCAGACGTTCGTCTTCTCGTTTCGCTGTTTCTGATCGCGGAATCTCGAAAGTCGTCGTAGTTGGTTCGGTGGAGATCGATGATGAAGCGAGGAAGAGGGGAGTGCGTTCAGTAGCCAAGCGAAGCGGTACTGGTGGGTTGACAAGGTGAAGGAGGCCATTGAGGCGGTCGATCCAATCGTCTTCTTCGTCTGGTGGGTCCTGCTTGTCTCCAGGCTGTCGAGGGCGGCGGGAGAGTCCATCGGGTCCATGCTGTACTCCCGGAACGTGAACGAGTTCGAAGTGGAAGGTGAGGATAGTTACGATCCAGCGATTCATCGATGCGCTGGGAACTTCGTCCGGATTGTTGAGCATCCCACGAATGTAGCGAGCATCGACTTCGACAACGAGATTGCGAATGCCGATGAGAAGTCGTTTCGTGGCCTTGAGCGAGCGATAGAGACCATAGAGCTCAAGTTTTGCCTGCGAATATGCGGACTCGCGTTCGTTGAGGACTATCGAGCCAAAGCGAGCGTAGAAGCGTCGAGAGGGCTTGTCGATATCGCATTGCGCTAGGAGGTAGCCCACAGCAATCTTCGAAGTGTCGACCGCAAGGATAACAGCGGCAGGGGAGGAGTAGTCGAGGGGACGAAGGGCAGGAGATGTCGCGAGAGCACGTTTTAGGTCGTCCTGGGCTGCGATCTGTTCGGGTCCCCATTCAAATGTGGCGCCTTTGCGTGTGAGCTGCGTGAGAGGCCATGCTCGCTTCCCGAAGTTCGGAATGAACGAGCGTGCAACTCCGATTGTCCCAAGGAAGGCGCGAACCTCCGAAAGGTTGACACAAGGTCCCCAGTTGAGTACCTTGTCGTAATTCCCTGGCTCTGGCACTCGTCCGGCGTAAGTGCAGCGATGTCCGACCACTGTGTACTCAGCTGCGCAAAGAATCGACTTGGTCCCAGAGAAGGTTCCGCCCGAGTATTTGACACGCTGCACGATGCGATTGACAGTGTTGAGGTGCTCCCAGACGAAGCGTCGAATGCCGTCGTTCTCGGGAATGGTTTCGTAACCACCATCGGGAAGTTCGTATCGCGTTGCTGGCCCTCGAACAGGAACATCGTCGATGAAGGGTCGAGTATACTCCGGAATCTCCGGCTGAAGAATGAAGGTGACGTCTTCATGGAAAATGGGAACCGAATTGGTCCAACCCATGGGTAGAGTCGTTAGGCGTCGTGCTCCAAAGGGTGTCGAGAAGGTTGTCAGGTCGCGCGAGGATGGATCGAGAAGGCGAGCATCGTAACCGACAAAGAGATCGAGAATGCCTCCGCATGCACGACCTGCGAAAGATTCGGCAAGATGTTCGGTGAAGGGAGGGACTCCAGAATGTGCGATGGTGACAGCATTGAGTGGTTCTAGCGAATGGACAAGTCGAAGTGACTTGCCGTCCTTCTTGACGACACAGAACCACCTCGAACGATACGACGAGTTCGAGGGTTCGTAGACTCCAGCGGCTTCTTTCTTTTGAATGACTGCGCAGATCTCGTCGAAGAGTCCGGGAGGTATAGGGAGGTTCTTCTGAACCCAAGGCTTGTGTGGAATGACGGGGATGGTGACAGGAGGGAAGAAATCGGGGCGAAACTGTCCTCGTTCGGATTCGTCCCAAGCGAAGGCATTGTTCTGCTGCGAGATGAGAGTGTGCATGAGGGAACGTTCCTGAGGCCACAAGAAGTCTTCGGAGTGGAGGGCATCGATACCGCGACGACGCTCTTCGGTGTAGCGGCCGATAGGTACGAAAGGCGGCGGATGGTGGGGTAGAGGTGGCATGTCTGCGAGTGGATCGCCCTTGATGTCGCGGACGATGCGAAATTGGTCGGGTAAGGGTGCGAGAACGGGTTTGACTTTCTTCGAGACGGGTTTGTACTTTTTCTTTGAGGCGACATAGATCGGAATGGGGGAGGGAGGAGTCTGAGAAACATGGGAGTGAATCGAGAATGATGTATAGTTTTCTGTAAGGTAAGCAGGAGCTGACGACGAGAAGAGAAGAGAATCGAAATTTGGTGTATAGTTGTAGAGTTGTTGATATGGAAAGGAAGGGTCGCAAAGTGAATCGGTACCTAGAAGAGACGGATCACAGGCTGAGAGATAAAGTAGATCAAGGTTTTCGTGGTTAAAGTCAGGAAGTAGAGAAGTATACGCATCTATAGTAAAACGGTCGGGCTTCGAAGGAGGAGACGAGATAACGAGCGTGACCTCTCCCTGATCAAGGATCAGATCCTCGAGTCGCGAAAAGCTGTTCCGGGAGGAGAGATTGCTCGCGCATACTGCGGAGGCTTTCGTGGTAGAGTCGGCACTTTCGTCATAAGCTCCGAGTTCGGATCGTGGAGGGTGATCGTTTGCGAACCGTCACCGAAGGTTTGGACAACGCTTTCGGTGAGGACATCGAAGGGTCGTCCGAGGATAGCGTCGTAGGCAGGGGAGCGAATGATGTGGAACTGTAGGTAGACGATGATAGTGCCAAACTTGACTGGGACGTTTCGAGCGAGTCCAAGGGAGGGGTTGACTTCGCCGTTCGCGCTCTGCATATCGAGAATCACCTTCGGATCGTAGGCAAGACCGAGAGCATGGCAAAGGCCTTCCGACATCGAGACTATCGCCGAACCGCTGTCGAGAATGCAGGCTGCCTTGAGGCCATCCTGGAAAGTGCCTTCGATGGTGCGAATCGCGAGACCTTCAGCAGACGTGCGCAATAGAGGGCGTGGTTTGTCTTCGGACTGCGTTCGAAGGTACAGTTCGACCGGATCCTGGATAACGATTGCTCCCGGAGGTGGAACATCCGTCTGGCGAATGTCAGAGGCGGCTGAAGCAGCGAAGAACGTATCTGGCATGTCCGCTAGAAAGGCAGCGCAACGCTGCGCATTCGTCTTCGAAGATTGCTGGGTTTCACTTTCGACTGGGACTCGACGAGTCGAACAGGCCTCTCGAGTTGCGTGACGAATCTCCGGGGCGAGTGCGAGAAGTTCCTCGTGCGTAAGGGAGATCGGAGCCTCGAGGCAGCGCTTGAAGACGTTCTCAGCGTGCTTGGGGTCATAGATAGGCACCAAGGACTTGTAAGCGGCTTCGTTCTTCTGTGGAGGTACTGCAACCTTGCTAGCTGGAGTTGCGAAGTTTCGTTGACTCGGGGGAGCATAGGTAGCATCGCGAACATTGCGGAATGGGTGTTCGGGCAAGTTCGAGTTTGCAACCGGAGGAGTAGGTGACTTCGAAGCAGGTTGCGAAGCGCTAGAGCCAGTTGCTGACACGGTCACGTGGGCGCGTTCCGACGCATCCGAAGGGTTGGTAGTACGAATGGTAGGCTCGTCCGGGAGTTCCTCAATACGACCTGAGGCATGTGGCAGAGGAATCACTTTCTCCGGAGGGTCTTCGAAGCGAACAGCACGACGACGAGCGCGTTCCTCTCGAGAGGATGTGGTCTCCTTGCTTGCAGAGGGCTTGTGGCGGTGTTCCGCAGCGTACATCTCGTGCTCGAGTTGGCGAAAGAGGCCAGCTTCGTGTTCGAGACCATGGATGAGACCTCGAGAGTAGGAAGGTGTCGAAGAACGAGGGTGCGAATCGGCAGCCATGTACTGAATGGTAGCCTGAGTAGGAATAGAATCGACTACTCGTTGAATAGGCTCCAGTAACATCTGTGGGGCCGGTTTCGGAGCTGCCGGCTTCGACTCAGGATGTCGACGATAGAACTCCTGGACGCGTTCGCGAAGAGTGGCTCCAGAGATGGCATTCGGAACATAAGTCCCCGAAGCAAGAACGACCTGACCTGATTCGTTTCGCTTGATGAGGCCCGTAGAGATGTCCGCTTCGACTTGTGGGCAACGGCGAATGATGTGGTCGCTTTCACCACAGTAGTGGCAGGAAGAGCCTCGAGATG
The DNA here is from genome assembly GCA_029747595.1 of Trametes cubensis. Taxonomy (NCBI): domain Eukaryota; kingdom Fungi; phylum Basidiomycota; class Agaricomycetes; order Polyporales; family Polyporaceae; genus Trametes; species Trametes cubensis. Next base: position 41,642 of record JAPEVG010000015.1, read on the forward strand.
TCGAAGAGGGTGCGTCAAGATGAGGAGGGCTCTGTCGAGTGGGCGGAGAAGCTCGTTGCTGATGTAGAAGTGCCACGGCCTGCGCCATCGCTTTGAGTGCGTCCGCGATTTGCGAAGATTCCGACTTCACATGCGAGATTGAGGACGAAGTAGCGCGAGAAGTCGAAGCGACCAACGGGGCAGCGCTGCTATCATCGTCCTGCGAGTCCATGACGAATTCGGTGGCTGCAGTGACTTGGTCAACTGTATAGGGCTGGCGAGGAGCTTGCACCTCTGGACAAGTAAACTTGAGCCTCTCGAGCACAGCTTCCCGAAGCGAATTCGGTAAGCCCTTGAAGAAGAGGCGATCGCGTTCGTCCTCTCGAAGGGTCTTGTGCTTTACGAGATAGTCTGCAATGGTGCGAAAGCGACGACTATACGTCTTGAACTCTGAAGCTGAGCGGAAAGGAGTCTTCGCAATGTCTTCTACAAGAACTCGAAGGTCGCCAATCGAGTAGAGTCGTTTCCCATCTTCTCCAAGATACTCCTTGATGGTCTCCTTCTTGAAGTCTTCGTACGAGTGGGCCTCATCAGTATTCCCCACATTCCCTTATCCCTTAGTACACTTAGCATATTGAGCTAAGGAGGCTAAGCCAACTAATGTATTTAAGCGGATTAAGAGAAGTCAGTCATTACTAGGCAGCTGAGAAATAGTAGAACTCCATGTTTTGAGCTTCTATTGAGTTAACTATGCAGTATACTCACTCATCACACTGATATATCAATTGTATGGCACAGGTTGCATGGAGGACCTCTAAGCATTTCCGGGGAGAAGAGGACTTAGACATTGAAGACTCAAGTACAAGTCAGCAAAAGCATGATATATTGCTGGTACACACTCCAATATATGTGGTCTTATGGCCCAGTGGTAACACGCTGTGGTTAGGAATCGTGAGGTTGAGGGTTCAATTCTCCCACTGGTCGCATTTTTGCCAGCTAGATTTACTTGGCGCCCTTGGCCGCCCTTAAAATCCTTAGTTCACTTAGTTGAAAGTGCTTAGACATTTGAGGTGCAGTCCTTAAGTCTTAGACCCTTACGGTCACTTAGCTCTCCTTAGGCCAACTTGGGCCCTTAAATGTTGATTTAAGGGCCACTAAGGGAATGCAGAAAGTACTGATGCTCTCCGAAAGTTGCGAACTGCCTCCACAGTAACTTCGCTTCGCTAGGTGCGTAGCGAACAGCATGGCCCTTCATAGCTGATGCGTCAGTTATACCAGCTTGTTCGAACATATATTCGAGGTCCTCGAAGAAGTCGTAGAGGGTGAGGGGATTGGACGGATCGAAGGCAGGTGCGCCTGTCGCACCGCGAGGTGGAAGACGATATGGCTGCGACATCTTGAGAGAGAGAAGTTGGTCGAAGAGAGGTAAGAAGGATGGGAAGAGTTCGTCGAGATTAGGTTCCGAGGGTTCGACTTTGGGTGAAGGCGAAGGTGGAAGGCGCGAAGTCGAAGCTAGTTGGCGAACCGTTTCACGGGCGGCTCGAAGCTCTGAGTCGTCGTCCGAATCGAGAGGGATTTCTTCTAATTCGGCCTGATCGGATGTCGAATGTTCGGACCAAGTGGCCGGTCGAAGTGCAAATGGGACGGAAGGTGGAGAAGACGTGGTGGCTGCGCGAGGAACGAGTCCTCGCGAAAAGACTCGTCAAGGTGCGAAACCGAAGCTGCTAAAACTTAGCTGCTAGAACCCTCGCGGTGGGCTCCAAATAATGATGATATCGACCGTGGGGGTAGTCGAGTGTTGTGCGAGAGGTCGTCGGTTGACACCGAGAGGAGTGTAGAGTAGAGCAGATAGACAGTAGAGACCAGCAAAATCGAAGTACGAGTTGCCGCGAAGGCTTACGAACTCGTGTGAGAGCGAAAGGAGAACAGAGGCGAGTCTCCAGGGATAGTTTCGAGTTGACTAGATTGAGGGACGAGAAGAGCGAAGTCGACGAGACTTATCGAGAAGGCGAACGAGAGGTTGGACGAGACTCGAAGAGGCGAAGTCGAATTCGCGCAGACGCTGAGGGAAGAACGAGATGATATTGGCAGACAATTTCGTAGGGTTTTTATACATATCGTAGTCGGTACTACAGAGAGTCTAGGCACGAGTCGAGAGTCAGGAGTCAACGCGGATGCTGGCGCGGATACGAGAAGGAATACTCGGATGTACGCGACGCGTCGAAACACAATCACGTGTGCGTCGCGGTCCTACTGAACTCGTACTGTCCGCGTCTCGATGGCTCGCGCGCCGCTGCAGATCCTTTCGGACGTTGTCATCTATGTGCGGAAAGGTAAGAAATAGCAAAACGAGACGGAACGAAAACCTTTCTGAGCCCGCGAGAACCGATGTCCGCGGCATAGAGCTCGCAAGACTGGTCAGCCCCGCGGGCTACCCATTAATGCGAATCGTACGCGTCTCTTTCTTGGGCTGCGTTACCGGGGAGGAATTCGAGGTTCATGGGGTTGTATTCAAAATCCAGCAGCATAGTGCTCGCTCCAAGTTCTCCTCCTTGCATAGAAGCTTGCTTAATGAAGACGATGCTCGCGGTGCTCACATCATCGTGTAGTACTCCGGCCACATCCAACGCCCGACGGTGCTCTGTGTATTCGGTCGAAGTGTCAGTTCAGTGAACTGACCTACGAGGGCATGCCCATGATGTTACCTCTGATAGCGTCCCGCATCGCGGCTACAAGCTCTTTGGTACTCCTGAAATGAGCAAGAGGACGAGTAGCTTGAACCTCGGAAATGGCCCTCGTGAGGTTCTGTTCGAGACGTTGCATATAGCCTTCCCGCTTGGGCCCCATGCTTGACGGTTGGTCACGGAGTGGTGGATGGATAGATAGGCGTTGAATCATTCCGGGATCCGAGCGCGCTCTGAAACCCTCTTTGATCATCGGAAAACGAGGGTGTGCGGCACGGCATATTTCGCCTTGGTCGTCCTGGCGAAGATGCTCCACTGTTCTTCGCCGGATTCCGGTAGCGGGAGAAGATTGATTCCAAAACTTCGCGACTCGAACCTTCTGCCGCTGATATTCCCCTACGACGAAATTGTCGTCGGGCTTGTTCATGAGATTCTCGAGGTTCTGATTTAGCCAAGTTGTACTAGTATCCGCTAGTGGCCTACGTTATTAGCAACGCGTCGTCACGGTTGGTCTGGCCGTAATACCTGAATTTCTTGATGCGTCTGGCTTTGAGATGCTACAATAGCTACGTTTCGAAGAGGTTCAAGTTGGTATTGTCATCTGACCCTCGATACGAGGAACAAGATGTGGCTAAGATGGTGGTTGAGGCAGTGCAGGTTAGAGATATAGGTAAGCGCTGGCTTGAAGCTTCTCGCCGCCGCGTCAATTAAACTTCCGCAGAGCACTCATTACCCTTGCCACTGTGCTCCTCATGATTGAAGCACAGCTTAGGGATAAGGTCTGTAGAGCGAAAAGTCAGCACGAATGATTATTTAATGGCGCTCGCATACAGGTGCTGATACAGGTATAGATTGAGCATGACTCGGAGCAGAAGTACTACTCCTTCTCCTTTCTGTTCCCCAGCGACTCCACCTGCTTTCTTGAGCTCCCGCCACCTCGATTCAACCTACTCCCTGCCAGACCTTCGGTACACAGCGCAGACTGGACCACCGTGCTTCAAGAGTCCATCAAAAAGTCATTCGTTCGTGCCCGCGAGAGTTGACGTCACGGTCATCTGCACCCTGAGCGGGTCTCCTTGTTTCCCTGCGACTGCTTCATGAGCTTGTATGTGCAGCTCCTGCAGGCCTGGTACGCGAAGGATTACTAGCCATGAGCATGCAGGTAGCGGCGGTAATCTCAACAGTATCTGACCGCTGACGCGAAGCACTAGACTTCAATCGCTTCGGCGCGTTTGAAACAATTCCAGACCCCTCCTCTCGTTGACGCCTTTTGTTGTCGGAAGGCGGCATAGGAAGCGTCAGATCTCCTTTGCCGAAGAGAGTATTGGTCCCAGTTTCTTTGAAGTAGAAAGGGATAGCGGCGTCGTTTCGAGGCCATTCATTAAGCGCAAGAGCTTCGTCGAATATACGGAGTATCGTGTTGTGGGTGAGAGGAATCCTAGCCGTGCCTTCCAAGGGATCCTCGGCGACTACCGCTCGGGATACCATGGCTTTGAACTTTCCAAGCAGCTCGGTTAGTGGCCTATTTCCCATGATCCTGATGCGAGGCGCGAACAGAAACGCTCTTTTCATAGAGATCGCTTCGAAATCCGTGCAATATGGCGGGAAAAATGCGTGGCAAGTGTCGCTACCAAGCTGATGGTTATGGGCAACGTGCCGCAGAACAATCCATACAAGGACCCAGAAGAAGGATTCGAGGTCATGGCATGTGTCATGGGTGAGGTATTCATTGGCGGTATCCAAGAGGTCGATGGCGGTGGAACAGTATGTCCCTTGCTGTATTGTTGAACGCGTGAGCAGGTTCAACGTATGAAGTGCCATCGAGTTATCACTGACCGTAGACCTCTGATAGTTACCGAGTGGTACCTGCTCAGGCTTGTCCATCCCTGGAGAATGATGCAGAGACGAATCGCCTTGGACATCTGGGTAGTCGAAATCAAGAAGGACGCTAGTGCTCGTGCCGACCAGAGCTGAATTCGGAAGAGCTCTGTCAACAACGAGGATGCTCCCGCTGCCCACCTGACAATGCAGTACCCCTTCCTGTTCTACCGCCAATCGATGCTCTGTTCATATCATGGGTATACTGACGTGACGACGTATATGCAGGACATCACCTCGGATGGCGTCCCGGATTGCTCTCACAAGCTCGTTGGTGTTCCTGAAATGAGAGAGAGGACGTCCAGGCAAACTTTTGGTAGTAACATGCCGGGCTGGCATGAGGATCTGTTTGAAAGGCTGCTCTACGTCTTCCTGCGTGAATTCAACATTGCATCCTTGTTGTAGTGGATAAGTAACACATGCGTGCCATTGGATGCATCCAGGGTGCGCTGTGAAACACTCTTCTTGTTTGAGGCCTACAATTTGGTTCATCTCTTTGGCTTCATCGTCTTTCTGCTCGAGATTCGGAGTCAACGAAGTTACGCCGTCTGCCGTGGCCCGGCGGGGTAAACATTGTCAGCAATGCTGCGTGCTCATGAGGGCCGCAGACATCACCAATACGATCGACACACCTGAATCGCTCGATGCATCTGTGCTAGTGACTGAGGCAGTTGAGGTCGCCATATATGAGAAAGGGGAAACGGTGGCTAAAATGATGGTAAAGGTGAAAGGTCGACTCGGGTCAGATAGGCGCTGGTCTCATTGCACCGTGCGTCATTTGGCAAGCGGTTCGGCCGTACCGATGATTCCAATGTTGACAGGCACAACTCAAGATGTTTCGGCGGAATACTGTATCTGAATGGTTTTATAGCACCGCTCGCATACTGGTAGTAATACTACAGGGACAGCTAGAAATACGCGCAGTGGCTCTGACTCGGGGAGCACCCGGCCTGGCTCCTTCAGGCGTCAGATTGCTTTCGATTCGAGTGAGTCTCTTTCTCATCGCCCCCAGACGACCTCATCCGCTTGCTTGTGCTCCCGCCGCCTTTCCTAGAGCTACGCGCAACCAGCGTAGACGATGCTACAGTCGCCTTCTGGCGCGAGCCACCCGTGGTGCGACCCTTCTTGTGCTTGGTCGAGGTTTCGCCCGAGGGGAGATGTGTACCGAAATCTCCTGACTGAAGGTCCGTGAAATGGCTTTGCAACTCTTCATCGTCACGAGGCCGCTTGCTCCCACGCGGCCCCTGCGGACGTCGGTGGGCATAGACGGAGTTGGTTCTAGCATCTCCATGGTAGAACGGAATAGAGGCGTCGTTGAGGGGCCAGTCGTCCTGAGCAAGTGCACGATTGAAGGTCGCAAGGAGTGAGTCATAGGTGAGCGGGGTCCGCTTTCCAAAGCGTTCTTTCACCGTGGCGTGATAGACTTGGTCAGACAGCTCGTAGATAAGTGTCGTGAGGGGCTTGTTCCCTGTGATGATAGGAAGGGATCCGGCCAGCCACGATCTCTTCATGGACATAGCTTGGTAATCGTCTCCGTACACGAAGGCCGCTTCGCACGTGTTCCTTTCTTTCACATGGGTGTAGACTGTGTGGCGTAGGACAATCCACAAGAGGACCCAATAAAACGACTCGAGATCATGACGGGCTTGGTGTATGGGTGATCGGATCTCGGGATCCAGTAGGTCAATGGCGAAGAAGTAGTATGTTCCCTAGAATTGTGAGATTGTTATTGGCCATCACCGCTACCGAGCTAGCTATTGGCACTCACTGTACGTTCCTTGTGTCCGCTATGATCAACCGTCTTGTCCTGTTCCAATCTGAGACGGAAGAGCTTGGGAGGATTGGCGATATCGTCTGCTGCGGTAGGTGAACTAGGGACTGTCGCGGTGATGGAGCTATAATCGAAATCGTGAAGAATTCCTGCGCAGAGCTGATCTGGTCGTGGTTTGTCGACGATGAGAATGTTGCCGCTGCTGACGTCCCGGTGCAATATACCACCCCGCTCCATAGCCAGGCGATGTCCTGGAGCACGCACATCAGTACTCAAGCCTTATGAACGCAGGCAGAGAAATCTCACCTAGGATCGCGTCTCGTATCGCCGTCACAAGTTCCCTCGTACTCCTGAAGCGAGAAAGAGGACGCCCGACAGTGTCAATGACAAGGCGCATGTGGCTTCGCTCGCGGGCCGTCGCACTCTCGCCCACCATGAGCCTCCATGTGAACGTCTGGTGCATGGGATGAGGTGGTGGACACGGCGCAGCCCTGTTCGCGCGAGGCCGAAGGACCCTGCCGGGCGGTTTCGAAGCAGCTTCCCACTGAGCAACCTCTCTGGCGCCCAGGTCGCCGCCTTCAACGAGGCTCGGGAGGCCGATTCGCTGCTCGGGCGGAATCGTCTCCTTCAGACGGCGGTAGAAAATGCTCTCGGGGATCCGAACGACCTGGCGCCAAGCTTCCTTGATGATCCGCAGCTCGAGGTCTTCTGCGCTCTTCGTCGTGTCGTACTCGATGCCTAGCCAGACCATAGTAGCGCGAGAGAACAGCCGGGCGTTTACATTCACGAGCTTGAACAGGATGTACTGCTTCGGTTCTGAGTCGAAGCCTGTCTCATCTGGCTCCAAAACCGTGCTCGAACTCTCGTATTCCGTATCAGAGTTCGAATCCTTGGGCTCGCCGTCGTCCCAGACTTTGACGACACGGCCCTCTCGCAGATCCACGCCGTTGAGGAGCTCGTCAGTCTCCGCTCCAAGATGCTCTTGGAACCACGTTTGATGGGTGGGAGTGATCTTAGATATAGTCTCGTCGTGTCCAGCCACCGCACCAGGTGAGGCATGCCAGGGGTGTGTGAAGCGCCAGAAGAACTCCTGGATGATACGGAGCCCCTCCACGGACTTGATGCTGAATGCCTTAGACGCGACGGCGCAAGCGTGGTCAAAGCGTGAGATGCGAATCATATCTCCATAGACGCCAATCGTGTACGCGGCAAGCAGACCATGGGCAAACATGAGACTTCGTGCGCTGATAGCGAGTTGGACGATGGCATCGGAGCGCGTGATGCCAGCCTTGGCGTCGAACGCGTCCTCCGAGGCCGTCGACTTGGCCTCGATGACCATGGAGAACCGAGTCCAGTCTGGAGACTTGACTCGCGAGGCCAGCTGGACGCCGGGGAAGGAGACAGATATGTCGGGCTTGGATGTATGGTGGTCCTTCGCAAAGGAGGAGAACGGGAAGAAGAGCTCCTGGGCATGAGTGTTGCAGAAGGACAGACGCCTGTCTTCTGGGAAGTCGGCGACGATACGGCTGAAGATGTCAATCTGCACGACCGTGAGTACTGATCGAGGGAATGAGGAGATGGATGGACGCACCAGGGGATCGTAATGGTGTACTTCACGGCCCTTGACTGGGTGGAAGTCTTCTGCGATCTGCTCACTTGGAACGTCGAGCGGGCACGGCGTATTCAAGGGAACAAAGATGTCGAGGAACTCGTCGAGCTCGCCATCGTACACTTTGATCTTTGAAGTCAGCTCCCTGCGCCAGGGCTCGAGTTGGTATGGCCTTTTAGCTTGTTCGGCATTGTTAACATCGTTGGGCGACTTCGCAGTACGAGGAGTGGCGTGACTACTCATACCTGAGCTACTCGAGGAGCATGAGCTAGAGCAGCTGTGGTGGCTGCAGATCGAGTTTGTGGAAATCGACATTTAAGTATTCGAGTGAGGTGGCTAAGATGGCCTGAGGGAACAATGAGGGGATTCGCAGGCGTCAATCTACAAGGCAAGTGTTAGTGTCACGGTGCTCGGCAAAGCGGAAAGCTCCGAAGATTTAGCCAGGAATGGTACTCGTGGACCCGGATTGATGACGCACCCTCAGGATCGCGTACGCAACGCCATGACAGCCGAGTGTTGAATCCGATGCCGGTGTCCTCCAGGACACGTGTGTCAAAGAATGAGCCCGATCTTATGGGCTTAAGTTGCTAGTTTGAGCCTACAAAACGTAGTCAATACTGTACTCAAGACTGTACGCGGGGGGGGGGGGGGGGGGGGACAAGGACGACAAGAGCGACGTTCGCGATGTTGAAGGCGATATTGTTCGTCTGGCATGCCACGTAGGTGAGTACTCACCCACTGATGACTCTTCGCATGAATCCACAACAGAAGATCAGTGATAGCTGAGCAAGTATTCTGATGTACCGATCGTAAAATATGTGGTGGGTTAGCGGCCGGGTGAGGGAACTCCGAGTATCGTTTGCCAGATAATTGACTCCGGGCAACCCAGGTCCTGGGACACGCTCATAAGTGGCAGTGTAGTAGCCCTAACCACACACCTGATGTGGCTAAGATATGCGGAGCTCAAAAGTAAGATCGGCCGGGCGCGAGGCCGTGCAATAGCCGAAGCTGAGTTCGAACGCGTTCGCTCAGCATTGGCCGTCCGCAACTCGTCCGCAGCATCGGCTACACATTCCAAAGCGATCACCGTGCCAATATTCCTAGAAGCATGTGGCCATTCTGGATCCAGTTTGGCCGCCCATTTGGTGAGGGACATAACGGTCATCGCAAACCTGTCTGAGTCGAGACAATCCCACTTGCAGATAGGTCCGGTCCCCCTAGCCAGTGTTGCTGTCATGATCATCCTGAATAGCCAACGGACGTCCCCCAAGCATTGGACTCACGACGAAGAATAGATAGGAAAAGGCGTCTTTACGCATTACTCCAAATCCCTTCTGAATCATTCATCATGTCANCCCCCCGGGCCGTGCATCCAGCAGTATTAGCAATCTCGTCCCTGGCGATGTTGCCTGTTTTATCAGAGAGGTCTGATATCTGAAAAGACATGGGCGAACTCAAGAGAACGTTGATACCGCAATCCTCAGAGCGGGCTTGGCCACAGAACGACGACCGCCCCCAGCTCGGTAGTAGATGTGGAGCTCAGAGTTCCAACACCTCGAAAGGAAACAAAACAAGACTCACTTGATGGTCGCGACGGGATTACCGTCAATGTCAGTGCATTTGAATGCAACAAGGTCTGTAGATTAATCATGAACGCCGCCAGGATCATCTCCGGTATGTAGCATCATGTCGACTCGGACCCTCCTCTGCTGGCTCCGAGCTCTGATGCGCTTGGTGGCAAGAGGTTGGCGTAATCGTCCACTCCAGGATCTCGCAGCCAGATAGCAACATCCCCATAAGCCGTACCTCATCGAGAAAATGGGCGCTGTGTGCTTCGACACGTCACACATCCCAAGCTTTACGTCCGACTCTAACACCTTGTCGTTCATGTCACTATTTCCTCCAGGGGTACCGCGAGGCGCGTCAAGAAACTCTATACGTTAAACCTCAAGTCACTGATCTACCTGTCGACCCTGGCGCAGCCGTTCAGAAGGGAGAAGGGAAATGTACCAGTCGTATCCAAGAAGTCGCGCGAGAGCGTAGGCTTGTGTGAAGGCCGTATAGTAGTGTCGAGTAAAGCAATATGTATGCCGCGCCCGCGATATATAGCAGACAGTACGAGTCCGAGCTGTATTATACAAAGTACACAAGGCAAAATATGGACCCGTTGCATTGTCCGCTCAAACGCCATGCACGATCAACTTGAATCTTCGAGCATGCATTACTCTGGCAACGTTACGGCCTGGCCTTAGAGAGCAAAGCACGTACCAGATTTGCTAGGGGCGTGTGCATGAGCGATTGTGGTGAGAAACGGCGACATAGAGTCGTGACAGTATCGTGATCTGCAGAGGTATGATACAAAGATAAGTACGCTAATCCATAGCGCGTTGGAGCGTCAAATATCCAAGTTCTAGTTAGTGAAAACCACCGTGAGGCCTTCACGCCCCAGAACCCTTCCGACTCGATCGAGCTTCCTTCGGCTTACTCCCTGAAGACTTCGCCAATTTGCTCGTCCCGCTCCTGGTACGCGTCGAACCACTGGCGACTAGCGTGAGGGAAGCCGCTGAGCCCCCTGGCGCAGACCGTTGACGCGAGAGACCGCTTTGCTTCCGACGTCGCTTCGTAGAACCCTCGCCGGCGCGAGCATCCACGATGTCCGATGTGAGCTCCGAGTAGCCGCTCTGCAATTCGACTTCGTCCTCTCGCAGGCGCTTCGGTAAAGACCTCACTGGCACTTGCACGGGCGCAGATTGAGGCTTTTCGTCCTCGTCGAAGAGGGTGGTCGTCCTGGTTTTGCCGGGAACAAAGGGAATGGATGCGTCGTTCTCGGGCCAGTCGTCACGAGCCAGAGCTTCGTTGAAAATCTCGAGAACCGAATCGTAGGTCAACGGGACTCTGGTATTCAAGTCGCCAACCAGCGGGTCCTCGACGGTCGTCGCGCGTGAGACCATGGCTTTGAACTTCGCCAGCAGTATGGTGAGGGGCACGTTGTTGGTGATCTCGAGACGGCGCCCGCTGAGGGCTCCTCTCTTTATCATGATGGCTTGTGAATCGTCGCCAAAGGGAAAGAACGTTTCGCAAGCGGCCCTGCCATTAGTGTGACCGTGGGCAGTATGGCGCAGGACGATCCAGAGCAGCACCCAGAAGAAAGACTCCAAGTCATGGTGATAGGTATGCAACACATTGATCTCAGGATCCAGAAGATCAATGGCCATGAAGTAGTAAGTCCCCTGGACAGTGCGAAAGTCAGTTAACGTGTACTACGGATTGATTAGTAAAGGCTTACCGTCCGCTCCTTGTGCTCATCATCTGCCGTCTTCTGTGCTGGCTCCAAGGGGTCGAGCNTCAGGGGTAACAGAAGAGCCATCGGAGGAGGGCGTAGGGCCATTGGCAGTCATTGAGCTGTAGTCGTAGTCATGCAGGACTCCCGTGCAAGGCTTGATACGCCGCGGCCGGTCGACGATGAGGATGTTGCCGCTGCTCACATCGCGATGTAGCACACCAGCTCTCAGCATAGCCAATCGATGACCTGCGAGAGTTGTGTCAGGGCAGACTGTTCATGGATATGGAAATGGAACACTCACCGATGATTGCGTCCCGGATCGCTGTGACAAGCTCCCTCGTGCTTCTGAAGCGAGACAGAGGCCGCCCGACGGTATCAACGACAAAACGCATGTGACTACGCTCGCGTACCTTCGCTGCGTCGCCCGCGGCAAGTCGCCAGGTGAACGTTTGATGCATCGGGTGAGGGTGCACACGAGGTGCGACGGTGTTCCGGCGCGGTCGGAGGACTCTTGTAGAGGGATGCTTGGCGGAATCCCATCGGGCGACTTCTCTCGCACCGAGGTCTCCACCTCCAACGAGATTGGGAAGGCCAGTGCGTTCCTCCGGGGGAATGTGCTTGTTGAAGCGTTCATAGAACGCGCTCTCGGGGGTCCGAACGATCTGACGCCAAGCCTCTTTGACGATACGTAACTCGGGAGCATGAGGGACTTTCTCCGGGTCGTATTCGACGCTCAGCCAGACCATGGTGGCACGAGAGAAGAGGCGAGCGTTCACGTCGATCAGCTTGAACAGAACGTACTGGGTAGGTTTGGTCTCCTCCAGATCGTCGCTCCAGACCTCCACCACTCGACCCTCCTGCAGATCAACGCCTTGGAGAAGCTCGGTCGCCTCATCCCCGAGTGCCGCCCTAAGCCAGTTGCAGTGGTCCACAGTCATCTTGGTAACAGTCTCGTCGCATCCGAGAATGGTGCCTTGAGTCGGGTGAGCGAACCGCCAGAAGAAGTCCTGTAGGATCCTCAGGCCTTCTCTTGTCTTGATGCTGAACGCGCTCGAAGCAACCGCACATGCGTGATCGAACCGAGCGATGCGAATCATGTCGCCGTAGATACCGATCGTGTATGCGGCCAGAAGGCCATGCGTAAGCATCAAATTCCTGGCGCTGATAGCGAGCTGGACGATAGCGTCAGTCCGCGAAAGACCGGCCTTAATATCGAATGCATCCTCTTGCGCAGTTGACTTGGCTTCCATCACCATCGCAAACTGAGACCAATTGATGGACTCCGTCTTTGGAGGAGGTCTCTCCCCGGGGAAGGTGACCGAGATGTCAGGCTTCGATTTGTGGTGGTGTTCGGCGAAGGCGGAGAAAGGGAAGGGGAACTCCTTCGAGTGGGTGTTGGAGAACGAAAGGCGCTTGGCCTTGGGGAAGCCGGCGACAATACGGTTGAATATGGTAATCTACTGTACTGTGAGTACTCTTCCAGAAGCTGCCAGACATTGATAGACGCACCAAAGGGTCGTAGTGATGCACTTCCTTGCCCTTCAATGGCACGAAATCCGTCGCGATCTGCTCGTCAGGTGGATCGAGAGGACACGGAACGGCAGAAGGGGCGAAGAGATCGAGGAACTTGTCAAGCTCGCCATCGTAGACGTTGATCTTCGCAGTGAGTTCCCTGCGCCAGTGTTCAACCTGGAACTTCTGTTGGGCTTGTTCGGCAGTGTTAACGAAAGTCACCGACTTCGGAGCACGGGGGGTGGGTTGGCCACTCATACCTGAGCTGCTCGAGAGGTACGAGTCAGAGCAGCTGGGGTGGCTGCAGATCGAACCGGTGGAAATCGACATTTTATGCGTTCGGGTGAGGTGGCTAAGATGGTGGGAGAGAACAATGAGGAGATGCGCAGGCGTCAATCTAAAAGGCAAGTATTAGTGTCACATTGTCCGCGAGACGGAAAGCTCCGACGATTTAGCCAGGCTTGATCGGAATGAACCTGGGTTGATTACGCACCCTGTGGATTGCGTACGCGAGGCGGTGACAGCCGATGGTTGAGTTTGACTCCGGAGTCCCGAAGTACACGTGGGTAGAAGATGAGCCGGTTTCAGGGTATTAACGAGTAATTTGGACCTTAAATTCAGTTAGTGAGTATCGTGCTGGAAGTGCGCGCGAGAGACAGAAACGGCAAGAGAGGCGTTCGCGATAGCGACGACAATGCTTGTGGGCCGCTGCCAGCACGCCAGGCAGGCTATCTACGCACTTGTTAATACCTCCGATGAAGTCTCAAGGAGATCAACTGCAGAATCTAGTCGATATCCCCGAGTAGTATCGAGTGTTCTGCGCAGAGGCACGAGAGCGAGTCAGTGAGTTGAGGCGACACTGAATCGTCGCGATGATCGTCGCGAACTAGCACGCGCGCAGTAGTGGCAGTGTAGTAGCCCTAACCACACTGCAATTCCCATCGCATTCCGTCTGCCACGAGACAGGCGGGCGGGAGACGGGCTTCCGCTACCGGTTCAAAGAGTCTCACTTTACGAAAGCCATCCATCAGAATAGACAATGTTGTGTGGAGGTGCCTGGATTATCATCTACGCCGTCGAGCCTCATGGGCGCGGCGGAGGATGGGCGTGGTTTTGGGCGTCCGATGTGGCGAAGATATGCGGAGCTCGAATATTGAGATCAGCTGCGCGGGCGGCCGTGCAACAGCCGGGGCTGAGTTTGAACCATTGCTCGCAAGCACCCTGACATCAATTACACCGCAGCATCGCCTAAGCCTTGAATCCAGCTCCAGGCATGAGCCAGTAAACTTCCTGCCCGATCGAATCAGCTTCAATCAATGAGCTGCTGAATTGTAGGTCCTTTCTGTGAGACAAAGGTGAGTGGATTTTGACTCATGCTCAACGGCTCGCCGGCGCGTTACGGCGACCGTTGTTCGACACCGGAAACACTTTGACCCTCCTGGAGATAGCATCAGCCGCCTACATATATGTGTGTATTATACCCTTAAATACACACCGTCACATGTGCAACACACTAGCCGCGTACGGCCGCCGATGAACGCTCACTTCTAGCCACCATCGACGGTCCATCCGAACCCGCCTCCATTACCCTGACCTGCATCTAAGTCATATCTGTAGCATTGTAAGGATGTCGATCATGGTGGAGTTGACGCCTTTTCTGGACACGTTCTTCCCTCTCCCCGCAAATTGCCCTCTCGCTAACTATCCCCGTCGAGCCACCTTGCAAGACGTCTTTGTTGAGTTGAAAGGAGCGAACGGGCTCACAGAGGTCGAGATTCAACAGCGTTTTGTATGTCATTTCTGCTCCGGATTGGGGTTCATGCTGATTACTCCTGCAGACCGGCGCAGTTACCGAGAACAATATGATCCCCGGTATGAAGATGGAGTCCGTCTTAGCAGAGAAACCCGATTTCCCTGAGACGATCAACTTCAAGCACATAATGGACGCAGCCATTTTCAGGACTGGTTCTGTTCCTTCCGAGGAATGGTTCAACTGGGCAGACCGGCTCGTTACGGTCGCATTCACCAGCAACGATCCCTTCGATAACCAAGAGCGGCCTTGTGTCTATCCAGATTCTGAGGGATTGCAAGAGCAGCTAAGCCTGTGCGCCGAGCTCATATTTCGCGCTCAGCATCGTACTGCCCTATACGTGATACTCGTCATTGGCAACAACGTCCGCCTCATCCGATGGGATCGCTCCGACACCATATTCACTCCTGCCTTCGACTATGTGGCCGATCCCGACCTCTTGTGCGAACTCCTCTGGCGCGTGTCGCTGCTGTCCGACGAACAACTCGGGATGGACCCCAGCGCTGTTAGGCTTCGTCCTGGCGACACAGAATACTGGCGACACAGAATATACTCTCATGGATTTCTTGGCTTTGGATGCGCGAAACGATTTGCCAAGCGAGGAGCGTGTCTTGGAGCCAGGCGAAGGGAAAACAGATCGTCCTATCTTCAAATACGTGCGCGACAAATTCCGGGAGGCGGTTGATTCCAAATGGCCTCGGTATCGCATAGAAGTGCCAGACGGCGAGTCTGTCCGCATATTTCTAGTTGGTGGCCCTTCCTTCTATGCTAAGGGCATGGCTTGTCGTGGGACCAAGGGATTTGTAGCCTGGGATACAGTGGCCGAAAGGTTTGTGTGGCTGAAGGACGTATGGCGTCTCGACTACGGAAGTATGAAGATGGAAGGTACTGTCCTCGAACGCCTCAATGCCCTGGGATTCGGACATATCCCGACGCTGGTCTGCCACGGCGACATCTTGAACCAGAAGACGTGGTTTCCCGAACGTTGGGAAGGACAACATGGTCTTCCTGAAGCTGAGTCTCGCCCTAAGGCTCCGCTCCCCTCTCAGGCCAACACCCTGAACCCTCCATTGACTTCAAGCTCGACACCCTCGGTTCCCGGAAAACACCCTGATGTCAAGATGGACGGAAATCTCGACGAACTTGAGCAAGAGGCCATTTTGAAGCGACTCGCACACTACCGAATCGTAGTTGAGGAGGTTGCCAAGCCTCTGTCCGACTTTATTCACGGGCGACAGCTTGTGGGCATCATCTTAGACTGCGTCGAAGGTATGAGATACAGCCTCCTGTATAACCTCACCGCGTTAACGTCCTCCGAAATAGCCCACAGAGATACTGTTACGAAGGCCGAACTCGTGCACCGTGACATCAGCAGCGGCAACATCCTCATCCTCCCGAAGGCGGAGTACAACAAGAAAACCGACACTACATGCATTGCTTGGCACGGGTTACTCGCGGATTGGGAGATGTCGAAGCCCCTGCACACCGTCGAGCCACTCATCCGTCCCCACCAGTCACCGACTCGAATGGTATGTTGCAACGACCCGTCTCAATGATTGAGCTGACAAGTAGCGTTGTCTCTCCGCAGGGAACTCGACAATTTCTCTCGGTCGGAATGTTGGATGAGAATCCGAAGACGGCCGAAATCTCAGACGAACTCGAATCGTTCCTGTACCTCCTCCTCTACTTCGCGGTCCGCTACCTCCGCTCCAGCTGCGATTACCCGGAGGACTTCATTGAGGGCTACTTCAACGTGTACACGGTGCAACACGGATTCATCAAATGCGGCCGGCATAAAAGGCTTGTCGTCACCGAGTTGGGCAGGCTTGAGGATTATTGTGGCTCACGTCTCACTTTCCGGTCTCCTATGGACTACATTTTCAAGGAGCTCCTTCCCCTATTCAAGGCACACTACAAGGTTCAAGCCCATCGAAAGAAGAAGAGCGCTCCGCCCACATCTCCGACGAGTTCTGCCCACTACGAAACTTCATCCATACATCACCCGCAGATGTCTAGAGAGGGAGGACGAGATACCAGCAAGTACCGTGATCTTGAAGAGCCTGTCCTCACGAGGAAGCGCTTTCAGGTGACCCGCAAAGACGACAGCATACCGACCGCCGAAGATGAACAGGACGCTGCTCTGCTTGCAGACCACGACTTTGTTCTTGGGGCCCTTGCTCAGGCTTATGTCTCGAAAGGGTGGGGATGGGACAAAGTCGGAGATCGCGTACTGGATCCTTGCGCCTCGCAACCCATTGTCGAACCTATGTCAGCCTCAAACGCGCGCCCGCTTAAGCGCCGCAGGAGTGCGGGCTCCGTCGACGTGCGAGTCGGAGTGCAGCCCGACCCCGTTCGCTTTCGGAAGTTACCACGCCTTACGCAATCCTTCACGTATAAGGCAGGATAGCACTCAGGTTGGCAAGAACTCCGAGTCGTGTATGTTGAATAATGTGAGTAAGTCAGTATCACACTCATATTTCAACCCATCTGTCAGTGGCCGAACGCGAGCCTTTCGCCAGCACCCTCGGTCACTATTATCTCCTCATACATATTGATAACACCTTCTCACACAGATCATTGGCCGCCGAGAGCACAGAATACGCGTCAAGCCCTAAAGCCACCGACGCGTAGCCTCTCACGTGACCGCGTTGACACGCGTTAGACCTCAAGTAATGGCACACATGTCCTGCCTTGCACTCCCCGGAACATTATGCACGACATTTGAATGGCTTAATTATACTATGTGTTGTCGTGATATCTGTAAAGAAAGAATTTGAAGAGCATCTGTGAACATCAGCGTTGTTTCACTTCTCTCAGTCGACCCCCTACCACAAGAGTAGTCCGAAGTCTCCATCATGAGAGGCTTTATTATCTTCTTTTGTGTGTGCCAATCTGAAGAATATACTGAGTGCATCATCTGATATCGTCTAGTATACGCGTGCCCCAGACTTTTGTACCGCAACCTACAGGGAGGGCCTTGTCATGGGCGCCTGTGAAGCGGCGGTTGCCGAGGCGCGTCTTAGACCCAATCTGGCAAGCTACCACTCACTCAACGTCTTAGCCACGAACCACCATCTTCCTCCTTTGTTGCTCGCCGCTCCACCATTGTCGAACAATTTGGTACGTGGCTGGTCACAATGTAATACACGTCCATAGTTGACCTCTCGATCCAAGCTCCATACCTGACTCGGACCACAATAGCTCGGGTACACACTCGCTAGCTTTGATCTCTTCCTTCTCACATATAAGAGCAGGTACCCCTGCGCACGTAGCTGGTTCGTCTCTTCCTGCTGTCGCGCATCATGCCACTCGCTCACATTCATAGTACTCCTATTGCTAGATCCAGATCCTCCGTCCGCTGGCCGCAAGCGCGCGGCATTGGACACGTCTCTGTCAGTGCACTCTTCGCGACACTCGAGCAATTCCGTGCAGCAGCTGTAGAAGATATGGCACATAAGGCAGTACGAGTCGATGCTGCCGCATTTGCGGACATGTTCTTTCCTCTCCCGACCGGTGTCTCCGCCAACGATCGTCCTGAGTGGCCAAAGGACGTCTTCAGTGAGTTCACTATTGGTCGTGACTGGTCAGAAAAGGATCTTCAAGGAAACTTTGTACGCCTTCAAAGTTGTTCTGCTAGCCACTTGCTCATCTTGCCATCAGCTCCGCGCATTCAATGACAACGATCTGGCCCCTGGCCACAAGCTATCTGCCTCGTCTGAG
The DNA here is from genome assembly GCA_029747595.1 of Trametes cubensis. NCBI lineage: Eukaryota > Fungi > Basidiomycota > Agaricomycetes > Polyporales > Polyporaceae > Trametes > Trametes cubensis. The sequence continues at coordinate 59,888 of JAPEVG010000015.1, forward strand.
AAGCCTGACGTGGACAACATGGGCGATTTCAAGTTGAAGGTCGATGCCGCAGTTTTCAGAGATGGTGTGGTACCGAGCGACGGTCGCCCTCATTGGGCCGACCAGCTGGTTCCAGTAGAGTTCAAGCGCCACGAAACCAACCAAGACCCGTTTGACGACCGTGACGAAAGCATTGTCGATGCCGCTGCATTCGAACGAAAGAAGGCCCGTGGACAAATCATCAGCTACGCCGAGATGATCTTCCGTGTCCAGCACCGTACCGCACTCTTCATGCTCCTGATCATCGGACGAAAATTCCGCTTTCTACGCTGGGACCGCTCGGGCACGATCGTCACCCGTGCCATAGATTACGTCGCCAACCCACACATCCTGTGCGATCTCCTTTGGCGGATGTCGCTTCAGTCAGATGAACAGCTCGGATTAGACCCGAGCGCGACTCGTCTCTTTCCTCACGACTACGACTACAAACTCATGGACATCTTGGCTCATGGATCTAACACTGATGTGGCCATCGCGGAGCGTAAACTCAAGGCGTCCGAAGTCCCTCCAGGCAGACCCGTTTTCAAACATGAGCGTCTTCTCTTCCAACTCTCCGTTGATCGCAAATGGACGCGATATAGACTAGAAGTCCCCGATGGCACCCGGACGCGCACTTTCCTTGTAGGCGGACCCTCGTTCCACGCTCCGGGGATGTCAGGGCGAGGGACTAAAGGATTCGTTGCATGGGATTGCCAGAGGAAACGTTTCGTGTGGCTCAAAGATGCCTGGCGCTTGGACTACGAGCAAATGGAATGCGAGGGGGATATTCTGCAGCGGCTCAACGACCTCGAGGTAGCCAACGTGCCGACGGTGGTATGCCATGGTGACATCCGCAACCAGAAAACGAAGACGCCGGAAGTCTGGGAACTTCAGCACCCCACCGACCCTCCCATTCCTGTCGCACCATCCCATACCAGCGGCGCTTCGACAACGTCTTCGAGCACATTGGTTGCGCCTTCGGCGTCGTCATCGCTTGCGAAGAAAAGATCGCGAACAGAAGACACGGACGATACTGTTGCGGGAAATGAAGAGTGCCCTCTGCGTCAGCATGCCCACTATCGTCTGGTGGTAGAAGAAGTGTGTCTTCCGCTATCGGAGTTCACGTCGGGCCGCCAACTCCTGTTGATAGTGCTTTATTGCCTCAGTGGTAAGTAACCCTCACCATTACAATGTCGCCTGTTGCTGACCTCGTACACAGCGCACAAAGAAGCCTGCGAGAAGGCGAAGATCATGCACCGCGACATCAGCAGTGGGAATATTCTCATTTGTCCTCGTGTGTGTTTGGACGAGGACACGAAGACCTACAGTGTAAACTGGACTGGAATTCTCGCTGACTGGGAGCTGTCGAAGCCAGTCGGTACAAAAGAGCCCTTGATGCGTCCCCGTCAGCCACCTAGAACTGTATGTCTACGCCGTCTGATAGACTATGAACGTCTGACTGATATTGTCTACAGGGTACCTGGCAGTTCTTGTCTGCGGGGATGCTCTCAACCGTACCCAAAGCTGTCGAGATTCAGGACGAACTTGAATCATTTGTCCACGTCATCCTCTACCATTCTGTGCGATACCTGGACTCGAATTGCAAACTCGTTGCCCAGTTCATCGAAAGCTACTTCGATGCTTACATCATTGATGACGGAGTCTACACTTGCGGTGCGAAGAAGTTGGCAGCAGTCAAGACCCGCGGATATCTGGAGGTCAGGGACAAGATCCGGCTTTGCTTCGACACGCCTATGGACGGCGTCTTCGGCGAGATGCTTCCACTATTCAAGGCCCACTACGCGATACAGGACTATCTGAACGAACAGCGCAATAACACCATCAACTCAGATNCCCCCCTCGAGGTCCAACGACTCTCCCCGGCCAGCCGCTGATTCTAGCGTTGCTGCGCTGTCATTGAAACTCATACACAAGCAATTCTCTCAGTCTCACCGTCCCACGCGCTCCTCAAGACCATCTCATAGCGGGGAAAGCCTCAGCGTGAAGCCGTCGCCTGCGCAGGAGGCGGACGCCGCACTCATCGCTAGCCATGATCATATGATCGACGTTCTCTTGGACGCTTGTGGGGAGAACGATTGGGGGCCGAAGGTCGGAGATCGCGTACCAGTCGACTATACACCCCAGTATCTGGTCGGTCCAGTCGATACCGCAGCGCCCGGGAGCGTGAAGCGCCTCAAGACGGCGAGCACCATTGACTTCGGATCATGCATGACGAGCTTTCCGATACGGTATACACAGTCCGAGTCGGCGAAGCCGAAAACGAGACGGTGACTCGGTGCATCAGGAAAATTCCCCCAAGCAAATGAGTGAACATGTTCGCTCATTTTCCCGATTAGTCAGTTATCGCTAAATACTTGAGTCCATTGCTAATTAGTGGCATATTTTACCGGAATAGACAGTATGAGGAGGGATGTTTCTGTACAGTAGGCCCATCACGCAGCCTTACTAATCACACCAACGCAGTTTGCATAGCAGTACATAGCCCATATATTTAGATAAAGTGGTAATACAATGGTGAACTATTCTACTTGATCACGCATACTACTGTCTGTACACCTAGTGACGTACCGGGCGTATAGCCGCTATTTAATGACAGACAGGCCTCATCATGGAAGACCGCTAAGCTAGACACTAGTCGGACATGAGTATAGTAAAATATAAGGCTATGGCACATACTAACCTTCAGTACCGTTGCAGGAATTACCTCACCCGCCGCAAGCCCTGTCTGGCAGCTGTGCATGATGTGGAAATGACAAAAGTAACTCACCTGAGTCGGTGGCTATCCAATACGCTGGAACATCCCTGATGATTAGCGTTGAACCGGAGGAGTAGTGGCGTACATACATACCTTCGGGATGCACCAGATGCTAGAGACAGTCACCTAGAGAGCAGAACTCGTAGCATGTGGAGCAAAGAGCCGGTCACGAGAGCTAGCTGGGTACTGAGGACCCGAAGTAGTGGGTGGGTGAGCTTACGGTATGCAGCTACTAGCAGTCGTAGTCGTAGTGGTGGTGGTCAGAGGACAAGTTACGTGGGCCACGTCAGCGCACCTGTGGGGATGTGAAGCATGCCACGTGTTTCATGTCACGGGCGCTTGTCACCCTTGAGCACGCACAGAACTCGAAGACTTGCACACTGCCGTCGAAATCAACACCAACCCAGCACAATCATTGCTGCATATACGGATAGTATCGCAAGATTGCAGTTGTGTGTACCTCTCTAGCGTGTTCTGAGCAGATTCTCAAAGTATACTCAACATTAGTGGTGATTAGCAAAGTAGTAGCGTGTGAGCGCTCATTTAGCGCTTATTTGCCCGGGGGGATTTCCCTGATGTGTTTTGTCCCGGTCATAATCGCTTTATGTTTGTTGCGTGCCTTGCTCGTGTACATCAGTATCGTTGTCGATTTTCTCTCTGTTCCACCGAATTTGTACTTCACAGTCTTGTAGCAATACTTATAGACGGAATGATTGATCCAATCTTGCATTTCTTGTAGAGTGAGGAACCCAGACAAAGGACAAAGCGTACAATGGCCTCGATGGATAGATAGATGACAACACTATGTGATACAGTTGTATGGCACGCGGGAGTCTACAAAGGAGAACAAGCAAGGAAGCAAGACATCACGCAAGCTCGGCAAAGCCAACCGAGTTGTCATCTACGGAGAAGACGGTGTACACGTTCTTCATGAAGCTGATAGGATTGCCGGTAAGCTGAGTCTGTGGAGTGGGTACCCGTAGACGAATTACTCACGTGTCACCGAGGAGCCAGGTTGAATCACCAAGGCCGAGGTCGCCGCCAGAGAGCGCGCCGACGCACTGGCTGGAGCCTTGCTCTGTCTCACCCAGGTTGAAGCTGAATGGCGCATAAGCTACAAAGGCCACGCAAGGCAAGCAGTAAGATGCACGTACTCATCCGCGCTGACGGTCCAGCTCTTGCCGCCCCAGCTGAACGCGACCTCAGGGGCAGAATTGCAAGGGAACGAGTACAGACCCTGCTCCTGGTCATACACCTGCGAGCCCTTGACCTGCTTCCAGAACGCTTCGGCCGCATCCGGGGGCGCGGTCATGATGGTGCTGCCCGAGTCGATGACGGTGTCGAAGTCGGACGCGGCGGTCTTGCCGTTGAGGGTGACCTTCGCGCTGCCGATCTGCCAGTAGCCCCTGGAGGATGAGAGCTTGTGCGACTCGATGTCGCCCGAGTAAAGATCCGAGTTGGTGCCGCCGATGAAGAGCTCTGAGCCAGACTGGCCGAGCTTGAAGGAGAATACGCCCTGGGAGACGGCGCCATCCTGGACGGCAGTGTTGAAGAAGGGGTTCTACATGCGAGATGTGAGTTATCTGAGTGGGTTGGATATACCAATGACTCCGACTTACGTGGCCGAGCTGAGAAATAGCCGGGAGACCGAGGCCAAGAAGGCCGTCCGCGGGGTCTTGCTCGAACTCAGACGACTCCTGCGTCACGGCAGCAAGGTATTGGCCAGTGACCTTGACGCCGCCGACAGTGACTGTTTGAAAAGCTGTCAGAGCCGTTTTCTCGTTAGATGAAGGCGCAGTAATGCTCACCAGAGTCAGTGTAAGGACTGCCGGAAGCGGTGGAGCCATCACCGTAGCTGATGCGGAAGGTGCCGCTCTTCTTGCTACTGGTAGAGGACTTGGACGGGTTGTAGGTCTTGTGACCCTCGCAGGTGCGGCAGGACGACGAGGGCACCCAGAGGTCGGAGGAGCCGGTGTCGAAGTCGATTGTGAAGCTCTGTGCNGGGGCTGCCGATGCTGATCGAGCCCGTCCACTCGAGGTCGTCTTCCTGATCAGTGAGCTTGACAGCGCCGCGCTTCTGCAACGCCTCGGGCACCGTCGCCAGAGGCGGGATCCCGGCACCCTCACTGGGCAGCGCGTCGGCACCCAGGTTGTTCTGGATGTTGATCAAGTTCTGGCGATGCTTGCTGTGACGCGGGGTAAGCGGTCAGTCTTTGCAGTCACGATGCACAGGAATGAGATTTGCGCGCACTTCTTCAGCTTGACAATCTCGCGGACGGCCTTTTCGTGGTTGAAGGTTCCGTCCACGTTCTTCAGGGAGCCACGCTTCTGAAGGGGAATGCTGATGCCAGAGGCGGGGGATGGCTCGCGAGCAACGGGCGTCGCCGAGGCGAGGAGGGCGAAGGCGACGGTGAGGAGAGTGGCCTTGCAGAACATGGTTGCTACGGAGGTGCTGAAACGGAACCCTGAAGAGATCGTCGAGGCTTGGAGAGCAGGGGAGGACCTGTTGTCGATCCCAGTGGGCCTTCTAGGTTCTTATACGCAAGTGCGAACGAGTATACTGACTTCACGTGAAGCGGCTAGCGATGCACCCTCGTGGCTTTGGGAGCAGTACGCATGGCAGGCAACGGGATTCCGAGATGATTGTCGTCGACTGGGAGCGTCCGATCCTCACTTGTCAACGACAGTTGCCTCGGGAAGCGGACTGACCGACCGTTGCACTGATAGACCTGCGCGCTGTGGTGGTGAGAGCACATTGTCTGCGCACTGCAATGCAGCAGATACGACGCAAGTTGCGCGTGTCTCCTAGGCAAGCGCGGCAAACACGCTGATCGTATCCTGCATCTGGAGTTAGAAGAGGCTGTGCATGTTATAAATACGTTGACGAAATGCCTGTACTGGTGTGGCGGCTTCAACTCAGCCGCTCTTCCTCGGAATGTCTGCAATAAATCATGTCAAGTGTCTCAGGTGAGGCAGTCGACCATGTGGACGTACAACGATCCCGAAGCTAACCGTCAGAAGAAGATGGCGAAACTTCAATTGCTGCCAGCAGCGCCGGCTTGACTTGCTTGTGGATGTACTTGAAGATGATCATGTCATACTCGCAACTGCGTAACCCTGATGCCAATAAACGTCAGAACTGTAGAGCTATACCACACATTAACGGAACAGACATACCATCTAACAATTGTCCTGGTCGGACGCAACTTGATTTGGACGCCCGTCATGCGTGATGGCGAGGTGCTTCGATCGCAATGTTTCACGTGCTCGAGCCTCGAAACGAGAAGCCCGACCTCGGAGACGACGGGATTTCGTCAAGTGTTTGTTGTCTCTCACGAGCTCACGAATGATGCACTCGGTCATGTCCATCTCCCGCGCGCTCGCAACCATCGGACTCAGCATTTGAACCTTTGATGCACATATCAAACAGTTCTGCAAGCGTCCAACACGTTCTAAAGATATCGTACCAGACTCTTTGTCTTCTTCTTCCGAGTTCTCTCGCAACCACCTCAACCCCGCTAGCACACGTCCTCCGACGACTCCACGTCCGAACGTCTCAGCTCCGGCGATAGGCGTAGCGAGTAGTCCGTCTCCTGCTCGATCGTCCGCGTGACGTTCATGGTGATCGCCCGGGGCGGGTACGCTAATGGCGGCTTACGCACCGTTGGCCGCCGACCCACGAAGTCCAGGCCAATGCCTGCGATCTGCGACCAGTGGAACCCCAGCCCGACGCGCACGACGATGAGCATGAAGGAGATGCCCGTCGCGGCGGGGATGCAGTGGAACGCGAACGCTTCGAGAAGCGAGCCCGCCGCGAACGCTGTTACGAAGAATATCATCCAGAACCTGCAGCATGCGGCGATATACTTGTCAGCATCGGGAGCAGACAACACAGTTGCATAGGGGAATGCTTACGTGTAGAAGGCCGCGCTCTCGATGAAGATAACGAGCGCCTCCTATCGGAGTTGTCGGCCGCGTTAATCAGCTCCAGCTGTTCAGCAACTTGACAGATATACGCACCGTAACTGTAAGGCCCATGCCGGAGAAGGCATGGCCATGCTTCATAGCTCTGTTACTTGCCCATATCCGATATGCGATCGTTCCTACGCGAACGAAAGCATGTGTCAGTAGCGCAACGGAGAGTACCGCGGCGGGAAATCTCACCTGTGCCATACAGGTTGGTACTGAAAGGATTGTGAGGACAACGTAGGGATCGTGAAGAGGCACGTCACTCACGCAAGGGTGAGCGCCGCGCTCGTGATCACGCGCGCTCGAGCAGCATTCATGAATATACTTTCCATAGGCATGTAGGAGGCGAACAGCTGGACGACGCTGGCGCCCAGGGCTGAACAACCATGAGTTCAAGTGAAATGAGGAGGGTCAATTGGTAGTTACCAATGTAGCCCAAAGTGCATAGGGCGGGGAACACAATGAACGGCCATCTGCGATCCCATACGATCCATATCCGATACGTCTGTGCCCGGATCATGGTATCCTATCAGTGTCTGAAGGACAGGAAAGATATGGCAGATGCGAACCAAGATGATGTCTCCTATGATGACAGACGTTACAACAAGGGCTGTCGCTACCACTTGCGTCGGCGCTTCAACGATCAAGTAATAGCCCATGGGATCTCCACCGCCCTCGTACGTCAGGAAAGCGTCAAATGTTCTGCGTACGGTAATGAGCCAATGCTACACAACGGGGTAAGATCGATGTCGACATTAGCACCGTGTGAAACATCAAGTGATAGGAATGAGCACATACTGAGGTCACCGTCATAAGGAGGAACATGGTCGCAACGAAGAGCGGTGACGTCCATATCCTGTCTGATAAACATGTCCGGCCGCTGAGATTGCTCGAGCGGTTGCTATGGCGGCCGACCAGGACCGCGAGCGAAGTCATCGCGAGGACGAAGAAGATTCCAAAGAGTGCGCTCTCAATGCAGGCCAAGGCAAGGTTGACGCCAATGGCGGACATCGAGGAGCGAGGCATGAGCCTGCTCATCCCACTGGTGATCGAAGACATAACGGTTGTGGGTTTTTTCGACCCTGTGGACGCCGGCGCACCAAGGAACCGAGACACGAGGAAGACTCGCTGGTGGTTACAGGATGGGGACAGGCGCTACGCACGTTGGCGGGGAAGCTCTTTATGTGTCCGTCAAGGCCATCCCGGAGCTGTCATCCGTACATCTGGCGCGAGACCGTCCATGTTGAGCTGTACCACACCTTCGTGCTGCGAATGAACCGCGTCTTATGGGGGCCCGGGTTCTCGGTGACCGACAAGACTCAAAGAGGAGGGTATCGTTACGGTATGGGAAACCCATGGTGATCATCTCCGTCATACATGGTGTACTCACAGAGCCCATTAGATGGGTTTACTGCGCGCGAACGCTGCTATACGGAATCTGTGACCGTAATAGCGGGCATTCGAGCTCGCAGGCGACCGTGGGATCGCGCTACAGAGATAGCACCGCAGCGACGTGGAAAGTTTTGCGCGCTTTTCCGCCTTCGAGGACACCTGAGAACCGTTGTTGACCATGCGGAAGAAACGTCGATAGGCCCGAGGATGGTGCTTGTGAGATAGAGCAAGCCTCAGTATCTGAACCAGCCTGAGACCGGCAGAGTCCGCGAGTGAACGCGGTCGAAGAGCGAGATAGGAGTATTCATGTACGTAGACGTCACTTGGGTTACGTATGGCATAGAAGAATCGTTGGACAGATAGATGCCCAACGCGAGCGAGATGGTGGTGGTCGAAAGCAAAGGTACTTGGCGCAATCAACGCAAGCCATTTGCGTTTCGGTGGCAGTGCGGGGATTGGCGACATAAGCGCTCAATACAGGTTCATCCGGATTCCCCCACCATGCCTGTTCTTCGACTGTTCATACACCACGCTCTGTGCGATGCACATATGAGTATCCAAGACTTCATCGAACAGGACTTATATGCAGATGCGAGCGTGCAAATATGGGTTCCCAAGCCTCTCAGCTAAGTACAAGTTACCGAGACTGGCAGGCTACACATATCGAAAGGGTTCGATCCTTTATCTAAAACGCGAACCGCGGCTATGTGTCAACATCCTATGGGAATCAGCCCTCTGCCTTGGTGACCGACTGCGAAAGATAGCCCCACGGTTGTCTCCAAGGACGTTCAGTTCGTACCTCTCTCTGCGCCAGGAATAGTGTGAGAGACACCTTTACCACGCAACCTGCTGCGGTGTGTGCATTGCTTGCATCCTTGGTGCGTCTTCTCTTTGACCAGTTGGAACCCGCTAGCCCGTGTATGCTGAGTAATGCTAATGTCTGGAGCACTCCAAGGTGTCCTCGGTCCGCACTGTCTATCTATTCATCGCATTCTCCGTTGAAGCGCTACGGTGTGCTGCATGTCTTTGATCAACATGTAGTGTCGATAAAGACTAGTCTCAATATTGGTGGATCGAAACCCGCAACAAGTAAACCACCTAACGAGGCCTTGCCTGCCGCTTCGTCGGAGGTACTAGTATGCTGTTAAACACCGGGCACATATGTTACCCTGTTGTTGGATGTATGCCTGAGAAATACGCCAACAGAATGTTGCCACGATCATCGGCCGCCCTCTTTCGCCTCGGTGGAAGACAGATCAGCATCTACATTGGTCATCCACAGAGCTGCAAGTCACGGTGTTAGCGATGGACGTTCAACAACTACCGATGTGAGGCAAAAACGAATGCCAGGAGCGTGGATTGAACACGCGACCTCCAGAACTTCAGTCTGTTGCTCTCCCAGCTGAGCTATCCCGGCGATGGGAGGCAAAGCTTGTAGCGCATATGATCTTGCCAGCTTGCAAAGGGCACCTACTGGCACTGGGGACGGAGTCCGAGTCGGCGGTGCCTCTTCTCTCCATCTCCTCCTACACAGTTGCCGAGCAATACCTGTTGATCCATCACATATTGAGACTGAGCGTTATAGGTTCCGTGGCATCAAAGCGCGAGCCTTCGACAATACTCGATCTATTTCCATGGACGCTAAGCCTTACACTCGCGTGCCAGTGAGCGACACAAAACGCTCCCGACCATATTCCAAGTGTTTGTGTGCGCCGGCCCAAGCATGTACTTCTGGCATTTCGAAGACTGGGTGAGCGGTGCAAGCAAGGGCAGCTCCTAGATGGTGCGGTGTATTGCATGGACTGGTAGGAAAGGCGTCCCTCACTTCCGAATAGACGGAATGTCGATTGCGGATCATGAAGGGTATTGCGAGTGCGAGCGCAGGTATATACAGAACGGAATAGCTACCAGCAATAGATTTAGAGATATCCTGATGGATGACGGTGGTACAATGATGAAGGCGATACGGTCTGGCACGAATGGAACAGAAAACAACTACAGTAGGAAGACAAATAATACAGACATGGGCGGGTATACGTGGTACGGAGGACTCGGAGCGCGTCCTACATTCAACAGTCGCGTCTCCTACGTCGCTTTCGGGACTTGTGATTGTGTCAGCCGTGTTGGCACACTGGTAAAGGCGCGAACCGCCGGAGCTACCACCGTAGTCTTGCGACGCTTCATCGTGAGCGCAGATGCGCCGTGCGCGTTCACGAGAGGGACCTGTGGGGTGTAGTCTGTCGGTACACGATCGCCGACCTTGTCGTAGCCCCACCCATCTGATCGATAGGCGGCCTCCAGGGCATCCAGCATGAACTCGTGATCCTCCACGAGAGCGGCGTCGTCTTTTTCCTCAGCAGTCGGTTCGTTGTTCTGGCGGAGCGCCCGGGGTTTTCGCAACGTCTTATGAGGCCTCGATTCCCGCCGCTCTTCGACAGAGAGAGAAGGCGAGGGGGGCATTGGAGGAGGACGGGGTGGGCGGGCCTTCGGTGGAGGCGCGAGGATAGCCTTCTGGGCTTTCAGGTGGTCCTGAACTTTGTAGTAAGCCTTGAACACAGGGAGAAGCTCGCAGAAGATGTCGTCCATGGGGGAGTTGAAGAGGAGCGGCACGCTATTCCCCGTCTCCAATCGGCCAGAGATCTTGATAACATGCTGCTTCCTCGCGCCGCATGTGTAGACACCATTGTCGTAGGTGTAAGAATCGAAGTAGTTCTCGATGAAACTTGTCGGGTCCCTGCAGTTGGAGCGGAGGTAGCGGACAGCGAAGTAGAGGAGAACATGGAGGTATGATTCGATCTCGTCCGGGATCTCAACGGTTTTTGGGTTCTCCGTGAGCATGCCGACGGAGAGGAATTGCCAGGTTCCCTGATAACAATGCCTCTTTTTAGTAAGTAAAACAGTTAAGTAGGCAGTCACGACCTCACCGTTCTTGGTGGTTGCCGTGGACGGAGAAGGGGTTCAGCCTCGTGGATAGGCTTAGATAACTCCCAGTCCGCAAGTAGCCCTTTCCAAGTGACGTATGGGTGGCCATCCTGCTTGTCGTACTCCACCTTCGGGAGAATCAGAATGTTTCCGCTGCTGACATCGCGATGAACGACGTTAGCCTTGGTCACGGCATCTCTGTGTGCTGTGCAAAACGTCAACACAGAAGAGTTGTGGATGAATGCTACAACATACCTTCAACGCAGTCCATAATGATGCCAACAAGCTGCCGACCCCGACGGAAGTCGGACAGAGGTTTCGCAACCTCTTCGACGACAATACGGTAGTGTGCGTGTTTTCGAAGGGTGTACTCCTCTTGGTCGCCGACGGTTTCGTCGATTTCCATCTCAAACAGGGAACGCTTCAGGGAGGCGGAAGAGGTCGATGAAGGAGACGGGTCTACTAAAGTAGCTGACGGAGAGACCGATGCAGCGTCTGAAGTAGGTGTAGGAAGACTAGGCTGTTGTGCCTCCCAGATATCGGGCGTGCGCGTCTTCTGGTTCCGGATATCGCCGTGACAGACAAGGGTCGGAACGTTGACAACACCCTTTGCATTGAGCTTGCCAAGGATAGCCCCCTCAGGCTCCATACGCTCGTAGTCGATGCGCCAAGCGTCCTTCAACCATGCAAATCTCTTAGCTCGTGTATCCCAAGCTACGTAGCCCTTTGTTCCACGACACGCCATCCCCTGAGCATAAAAGGAAGGTTTGCCGATTAGGAAGATACGCGTCGCGTTGCCGTCGGGAACCTCAACGCGATAGCGAGGCCAATTGGAGTCCATCGCCTCTCGGAACTTGGCGCGTACATGTACAAAGACTGGACGGTCGGTCTTAAGTTCGCCTGCGGTCAGATCGTGCCCTTCACTTGATAGGTCGTTCGGCGCTTCCACAGCCAAGAAGTCCATGAGCTTGTAGTCCGTGTCGTCAGGACGAAGCCTCGTAGCGCTGGTGTCCACCCCGAGCTGTTCTTCGGAGAGCAGCGACATACGCCAGAGAATCTCGCACAAGAGATAGGGTGTAGCCACATAGTCAAAAGCGTGAGTGACGATGGTTCCAGAGCGATCCCAGCGAAGGACACGGACACGTCGGTTGATGACGAGGAGCATGAACAAGGCAGTACGATGCTGGACGCGGAAGATAATCTCCGAGTAGTCGATGAGTTGCCCGCGGACTTCTTTCCGTGTCGCTGCGTTCGACTCGAGTTTAGCATCTTCCCCATCATCGAAGGGGTCTTGACTAGGGTAGTAACGCTTGAACTCGACTGTCACGAGTTGGTCCGCCCAGTGCGGTCGTCCATCGGTGGGTAGCGAGTCAGCCTTAAATATCGCCGCGTCCGGTTTCTGTTTGAAGTTGCCAATCTCGGTAACGTCAGGCTTCTCGGACGAGATGGACATCTTCGATCCAGGCATAAGGTCGTGATCGTTGACCGCGTTCACCTACACGTATCAATGAGTGACGCGTCGAGGCGTCCAGTGGGGCGAGAGAAACGTACGAAACATGCTTGAATCTCCTGCTCGGTGAGCTTGTCGCCGGCGGCCAGCCCATCGAAGATGTCGGCGGGCCACTGAGGATGCTGGTCGGCCGTGATACCCTCAGGCAGAGGAAAGAAAGTGTCCTGGAACTCAGAGAGTTCCATGCGGACTGCCTTGTGAGCCATGTCTTCTACAGCTGCGAGGCGAACTTGTTCGAGCGTAGCGAATTCTGCGCCAATAGAATTGACTCCTTGGAAGTGACGGCCGTGGCAGACCGTGCTCTTTTCAAATGCTATAGGAGTGCTTTTCGCGTTAGAGAGCGGCATGATGGAGAGCAAAGAGGACGATGAAAGTGGCTTACAGGAAGTGGGTTGCTTATATGGGGGGTTAGATGGGGGTTGTGGCTAGAGAGACACGAGTCAAGTGACACGCTTTAGCCATGATTTAGACCCCGACGCGTCACACATTATTCTGAGTCACGTACCGGGGGAGGAACAATGGGATGGGAGGCGCGACAATGGGTGATGGTGGTATGTGCCTAAGATGTTGAATGCGAAGCGCGCATGGTTTGGCCGCGTGCCGAGTCGGCAAGGGGGCCGCGGGCGCCCGCCCATTCAAGCGCCGAAAGCCATGGCTTGCTGCGGCAGCTCTTCTTTGTTTCGCTCCCATCACATCCACGCCGGTGTAATCGCAGATCTTGGTATGTACGCTAGATTAGATTCTGAATACGATAGGTCTCGAAACATCAACGAATAGACTGATGCAGGCTGAGACACTTTTGCACACCAAATGCCAGGGTTAGGGCCAATGCACTGCCACCCAATGGGCAAGACTCGCCGAACGCGAGGCTCTCATAACTTGAAGGTGAACTCGGGCAGGCGTCTCGTCAGGACATGGCGGACGGACCATGATCTCAACAGGGATTAAATCAGTACGCACTGCAGCTTTGCGCTCTGGCTCAAGCAGTTTCGCATGGGTGTTGCATGGCTCAATGCTCGTCGCCACAGGACNGGGGCCGGGGTACCGCCGCTACCCCCGAGGGACTCGCGGAAGTTGAAGGCGGTGAAAGAGGCACATAAGATAGCGATGCAGACGAAGGCAAGTCGTAATTGCTGCCTGTGCTCAAGCGAAAGCGGCTATAGAGACATCGGCGGCAGCCTCTGCGACCACCCAAGCACCTCTGCTGCCCGCTCTGTCATCGAATCCACGGTCTGTGAAGGCGACATCAACTCCATCCGAGGTTACCACACCATCACCAAAGGTATGCAAGCCGTCTCTGAGATTGGCAGTACCAGCTCCGGGACTACGGCCACAAGCAGAGATGTTGACGCCGTCCAAGTCTCTAGCAACTAGCAAACTCATGATAGCGTAGATATATCCCCCAAAAAGTGCCCCTACGATTCATTCACTGCAACGGAACCCCACATAACTGATTTCAGAGCCGCTCATTCTAGCAACGNCCCCTGAAAATCTTGGGGGGGGGGGGGGGGGGGTGGAGTCTGAGCACGGTCACTACCGAACCCGCAAATCACCACATCATTGCATTCTTCAGCGTCATTGCCGATTCCGTCAGGAGATTGATACGTCGCCTTGGAGTGATTACCAAGGGAAGGCTGAGGCCTTTGACCAATTGTCCTTGAGTCGACGTCATCCGTCTTCGTCCAGGTCGTCAACACCATCTCCTCCAACCCCGGGCCCTGCTCATCCTGTCTAGCGTTACGGATACCGTCACCCGTCGCGCAAGAAACGCACGAGCTTCGACGCTCTGAGGAGACAGTTCGCATTGGACTCGCATGAGCCGGAGCTGACTGCTCTGGAAGACTTGGTGGATGAAGGCGAGTCCGACATCGACTCGTCTGATGGAGAAAACGAATCTCCCATCATCGTGCGTCCGCGCTCAACTGCATCGCGTATCCCGTTTTTACATTTGTTCTAGTGGATGCAAGCGTTCAGTTTGATTGTTTACGAGCCAAAGTTCGGCTCGGCAGCTCCAAGCCTTCACCTACGAGCCCACCGAAATATCGTGGAATCTGCAGTATCCTCCAATGTGCGAACCTGCTCATCGAGAGCTCGCGATGGCGTCTACATTGCAGCCGCGGCGTGCATATGTCCGGCGCCAGAAGCAGGCAGGCCTCATCGATGCACCCCGCAGGACCCAGCGCCGCCGGAGATGGGCATGATCGTCTTTCCTCTCGCCTGAGCCCCAGCCATCGTCACTATTGACTAGTTCTGCATACAGATGCCCGTACATAGCGACCTAGCTTGTCAATTCCGCTGCTTGTATTTGCCCTAGTGTGGCTATATAAGCTTTGGATGGTGTAGGCTATCATCACACGTGCGGTAATTGAGGAGGATCTTCGAAGAAGGCTCCTCTGACTTACGACGCGGTCATCGGAGCCTTCGACGATGCTCTCGCTTTTGACGACTGGCCTCCTAAAGACGCTCCTATTTGGTGCGCTCTCGAAGACACTAAAATCGATATGACGTCTTGCCCGGAGGGCCATCGTAACCTTCAAGTTCCGATGCTCCTGCCGCAAATCCGAGTCGATGGCAGAACACAGGTACGCAGGCCTCCAGCACAATATCCGGGACCCACTGCGGATGGCCCCAAGCTCGACGAAACATCATCAGAAGTGACTCGGAGAGGAGCGATTCGCCCCATTGTCTGTCCACTACTCGAAGCACGGCTACCGTTGCCCCCGCCCCCGTGCAAGTGGTTTGATGCGAGAAAGGTGCAGCGTGGTGGGAGCGGCGCGGCGCGAGCGGTCTCAAGAAGGCGTTCGGAGAAAAGGACATCAGTGCGAGGTGATGATGGAGCTGGCTTCTCATACACAGTGAAGGGAGTATCAATCCCCAAGCCATTGAGTGGGGTCACAACGCGAACGGAACTACACAACACAATAGTGGAGACGTTTCGAAAGTCATGGCGGATAGTCTATGTTTTATCCACAATTGGCTCGTTCAGCACACTCAAGCTGTACCATACCCAGTACTTACCCAGGACATATTCACTACCACCCCATGTCGGCCGTCCGTGTGGTCACCTCCAGATAGTCAATACAGGCCCAATAGAGATCTATCACACAGCAAACGCTTCAGCGCTGGGGCCCGACAACCGGCAGAGTCGGACTGTTGCAGAAGCTGTAACTGTGGCCGCATTACTGAGGCAGCTGACTTGTAGAGCGTACTTCATGTGAAGACGACGTTACGATCGCGACGGCTGGGATATATCTTGGGAGTATACACGACTAGAGACACAACAAATATGTTTTCAACCATAGTGAGGCAAGAAGCTTTTTTCGGTCAGCTCGCAGAGTATAAGTATCATGTCGACGCTCAGGCTCTCGAGCGAGAGGCCCGAGGACTCGTACAGGAAGTAGACGACGACCGCGCCTGCGAGGTTGCACGCGGCAATCACGAACGCGTACCGGTAGTCGATCGCACGTGTGATGAAGGGCGTGAAGGCGAGGAATCCAGACACCTGAGCGTCCTACCCTGCTTTGGGCAACTGAGACTGTGTCAGCCGCACCGGGAAGCTGGAGAAGCCATCAGGAGCAGCGGCCACCGTGACGCCCGTCGTCTTGCGGCGCTTCGTCGTACGTCCAGAAACCGGGTGAGGATTTGCGAGCGGAGCCTGTGACTTGTACTCTTCCGGAACGCGATCACCGACTTTGTCCGTCTTGCGCCACCGATCCGTCTTGGCCTGAGCTTTATAAAAGGTCACGAGCATCAAATCGTGGTCTGCGAGATGTCGAGCTTTCTTTTCCTCCTGTGCAGTCGGTGCGTCGTCACGGTATGTGCGGTGTCTAAATCGCTCCAGCTCGTTCGCCATCTGCTCTCTAAGAGCAGCTAATTTGCTAGAGTTGCGTAGAGGCTCAAGAGCAGGCGACCGGACAGGCAAGGGGCAAGTCGTGCTGGGAACAGTCACAGCGGGTTTCTGCTTCGCTCTGAGGTACTTCTGGACCTTGTAGTGGGCTTTGAACAAGGGAAGGAGTCGGGCGAAGATGTCGTCTATAGGTGAATCGAAGATCAGCGGCACGCCATGCCCTGTCTCCAGTCGACCAGCGACCTGAATAACATGTTGCTTCCTCGCGCCGCATGTATAGACACCGTCTGAGTAGGTGTAAGAATCGAAGTAGTTTTCAATGAAACCTGCCGGGTCCTTGCAGTTGGAGCGGATGTAGCGGACAGAAAAGTAGAGGAGGACGTGGAGGTACGATTCGAGCTCATCCGGAATCTCGACAGTCTTCGGGTTCTCCGTGAGCATGCCGACGGAGAGGAACTGCCAGGTGCCCTGATAGCCCAATGCCATCTCATGAGCAATGCGAATCAAGTGATCAAATTGGAGCGTACCGTTCTCGGAGGTTTATGAGGGCGAATCAGCGGCTCAGCCTCGTGTATGGGCTTGGACAGCTCCCAGTCCGTAAGTAGTCCATTCCAGGTGATCTTCTTTCGTTCAGGCGTCACAGATGGTAAGATCAGGATATTGCCGCTGCTAACGTCACGATGGGCGATATTGGCTTTTTCGACGGCTTCTTGGTGAGCTAGAAGGAGTGTCAACGGGACACCATCGTTGTGAGCGGGTCGCAACGTACCTTCAATGCAATCCATGATGATTGCTACGAGCTGTTGCCCATAGGTGAAGTCTTTGAGCGGAAGAGCGACTTCTTCCACCACAACTCGATAGTGAACGTGTCGTCTTAATGTGTAGTCTTCTGTTCCGGCGAGGGTGTCTTCTGTTTCTAGCTCAGCCCGGGTGCGCTTGAGAGATGGCGTAGAGGACGATGCAGACTGATCAATCGAAGTGGTCGATAGGGAGACGGATGTAGCACCCGACAAAGCTGCAGCAGGAGGTACAGGATGCTGCGCTTCCCAGATGTCTGGAGTCAGAGTCTTCTGGTTTTGGATGTCGCCGTGACAGACGAGAGTTGGAACAAAAACGACTTTTTCCGCATTGAGCCTGCTGAGAATGGTGCCCTCCTGATCCATACGGTCGTAGTCGAGGCGCCATGCGTCCTTCACCCACACAAACCGCTTAGCCTTGATGTCCCAAGCGACGAAGCCCTTTGTCCCACGACACGCCATCCCCTGAGCATAGAAGGAAGGTTTGCCGATTAGGAAGGTACGCGTCAGGTTGCCGTCGGGAACCTCAACGCGATAGCGAGGCCACTTGGGGTCCATCGCCTCCCGGAACTTGTCGCGCACATACGTGAAAACGGGACGGTCCGTCTTGAGTTCCTGTGGCAGCAGGTCGCGTTGGTCGTCGTATGCCATATCACTCGGGGATTCGCACGCTAAGAAGTCCATGAGCTTGTAATCCGTGTCGCTAGGTTGAAGCCTAGTTGCGCTAGTGTCCATCCCAAGTTGTGCGTCGGAGAGCAGCGACATACGCCAGAGAATCTCGCACAAGAGCTGAGGTCGTGCTACATAGTCAAAAGCGCGAGTGACGATGGTGCCAGAGCGATCCCAGCGGAGGACACGGAGGCGTCGGCTGATGACGAGGATCATGAACAAGGCAGTGCGGTGCTGGATGCGAAAGACGAGCTCCGCGTAGTCGATGAGTTGTCCACGGATCTCCTTGCGCTTCTCTGCATCCGACTCGACTTTATCGTCTTTCCCGTCGTCATCATCGAAAGGGTCTTGACTAGGGAAGTAACGCTTAAACTCGACTGTCACGAGTTGGTCCGCCCAGTGCGGGCGTCCACCGGCGAGGACCGAATCGGCCTTGAATATCGCCGCGTCTGGTTTCTGTTTGAAATTGCCCATGTCGATGATATCAGGCTTCTCGGACGCGGTGGAGATCTTCAGGCCGGGCATGAGGTCGTTATTGTTGACTGCGTCCACCTATATACGACAATAAGTGACACGTCGAGTAACCTAGTACAGCAAAGGAAACATACGAAGCGCGCTTGAATATCCTGCTCGGTGAGCTTGTTGCCAGTGGCTAGCCCATCGAAGATATCGGTAGGCCACGGAGGATGTTGGTCGGCCGTAATATCCTGAGGCAGAGGAAAGAAAGTGTTCTGGAACTCAGCGACTTCCATGCGAACTGCCTTGTGAGCCATGTCTCCTATAGCTGCGAGGCGAACTTGACCAAGTGTAGCGAATTCTGCACCGATAGGATTGACTCCTTGGAAGTGGCGACCGTAGCGAACGGTGCTCTGTTCAAATGCTATAGGACTGCTTTTAGCGTTAGAGAACGGCATGATGGAGAAAAAAGAAGAGGTCGAGTTGGCTTACCGGAAGAGGATTGCTTGTACTGTGTTTATGCGGGTTGTGGTTAGAGAGCCTACGCAACTTTAGCCGCGATCTAGACTTTAACGTGTCACATATTATTCCAAATAACGTACTGAAATGAGGAACAATGGGATGGGAGGTGCGACGATGGGTGATGGTGGTATGTGGCTAAGATGTTGAATGCGAGGCGCGCATGGTGCCTGGCAGATGAGCCCCGGGCCATCCAAGCGCCGAAAGCTATGGCTTACTGCGGCGATCCTTCATCTTGCACCTGTCACATTCACGTCGGTGTAACCGCAGATCTTGGTATATTTTTTAATGTGTTCTCGGACAATCTAGGTCTCGAAACAACCGTCAGCCAATAGCCTACTGACGCGCACGTCGGGCAGAGACACTTGCTCACCAAATATGATGAGATTAGGGCCAATGCTGTAACGGCCTTGTTACACGTGACTTACCATATACGGATCTCCCTACTTAGTCTTTACGATACGCACTCGTTCTCAGAGACGAACCAACGCCATCTCGCGCCGTCCCTCGCGCGGTACCGGCGTCGGTGCTCGGGCTCGCCTTCGTCCTCGCTCTTGTACCTCTTGAATACACTCTAGTTCTCGCGCCTCTCGCTCGCGCTCGAGCGCCGGCCCGTTACAAATGCACTGCCACTCCTCCTCATCCTCAGATCCAAACACCCACCGAAATTACTTAATAGAGTCGGATAATTTCGTCGCAGCATGCGTACCAACTCTACTACACGCTCACTAGCGTCTGGTTCAATTACAGCTTTGAACCTCGAGACCGCAGGTGCACGAAACCGGTGTAGATCGAATCGCCGGATATTGCCGAGACGCGTCTATCTGCCCCAATATGGTATCCCCGCAAGCTCTTCATCTTGGCCACCTACCACCACCATTGCACTTTGTTCGCGGGTCGCATTGCCTGCTTTGTTTACGTGATCCGTGAGTACCCATTGTCATAGCTCCTACCATGGCTGACCATCAACGCTGCAGCGTTCCTAAGTACTGACCACCATTTTAGGCGACAATACTACGACAATACTAGCCACAACTTGCACGCTTAGATCTCTCCTACCGTGCCTATACATAAGGCTTCGTTCTCTACGACCTGTGTGAGTACTCTGGCTCTTCCTCTCTCTATTTTGTATGCCTTCACTATGCTGACCACGCCACACTCAACACCGGTGACGTTGAATAGATACCGCTCTCTCCACGCCAGAGCAGAGCAAGGTCCCAAGTCGATTGCGGGAGAACATCAAAGATTATCACAGTATCGTGCCGCCGCCGCAGAGGATATGGCTCACAAGGCTATAAGACTTGAGGTCGATGAGTTCATCGACCACTTCTTCAAGTCTCGTGTACCTCCCCAAGCCTTCGGAACGCCACCCACTCAGGATTCGGATGTCTTCGATTGCTTGGCGGAGATGAAGGATATGAAGGAGGAGGATGTTTCGAGACTATTTGTATGTGTCACTGGGCCAACTAGACGCTGCACATGGTGGCTAACACGTATGGTACTGAACAGGTTGACGTTGTCAATCGGCTGCAACTTGCTCCTGGCCTTCGTATGTCACAATCTGAGCATAAGCCTGATGTCTGCGATGCCACGCAAGAGAGGGTCGATTCGGCGTTCTTCCGCAGCGAGTTTTGTCCCTCGGACGGACGGCCACACTGGGCAGATCAGATCGTCGCCGTCGAGTTCAAGCGTCACGACACCCGCAACGACCCATACACTGACTCCGAGGCGGGCACAGTCGATGCTGACGCTGAGACGCGTCGCAAAGTGCGTAGCCAGCTCATCAGCTATGCGGAGAAGCTCTTCGAATACCAACACCGCACCGCGCTATACATGTTCATTGTCATTGGCCGTACGTTTCGCATCACGCGCTGGGACAGGTCAGGCACACTCGTCACGCGGCGGATGGACTACGTCTGCAACCCTCAAGTGCTTTGCGACGTGCTCTGGTACATGTCGCAGATGACCAACGAAGCTCTCGGTTTCGACCCGAGTGCGAAAAGGGTCTTACGGGGCAGCGCCTACTACACGATGATGAACAAGGCCTCGTTCAACGATATCAGCGACATCGACCATACGGAATGCGTATTGGAGAAACTTCCGGAGGACGGGTGCGTGTACAAATACGTACGGGAGATGTTCCGGGAGTCCCTGCAGCGGAACTGGCCCCGATATCTACTGGAGGTCCCAACCAAAGACGGTACACGCAGCTTCTTGGTTGCGAAGCCCGTCTTCCAAGCACCAGGGATGGCTGGACGAGGAACACGGGGCTACGTCGCGCTCGATCTGAAGACAGGTCGATTCGTGTGGCTCAAGGATGCATGGCGAGCTCACTACGAGTTGGTAGACCAAGAAGGATCTGTGCTCGAGACCCTCAATCGAGCGGGGGTAGCGAACTTACCGACCCTGATTTGCCATGGCGACATCCTCGGACAAGTCACGGAGACACCGAAGTGGTGGGAACTCAAAAACCCACGTTCAGACAGCTCCTCCCCTTCCCAACCACTTCCGTTGAACGCCACCCAGTCCATAGCCAACTCTTCAGGTGCCGCTCCAGGTAGTTCGAAGATAGGCTCCTCGATGAAGGCTAAGCGGAGTGCCTCGGATATGGAACGGGTCGACTACCGAGAAGATTGTCCGCTTCGTCGTCACAAACACTATCGACTGGTAGTGGAGGAGGTCGGAATGGAACTGAAGAAGTTCAAGCGCGGCAGGCAGCTCATGAAAGTTATATACGACTGCGTTGTGGGTACGTGCTTCCATTGCCCCTCTAGGCCACACGGTCACTGACTTCTTGTTACAACTAGCCCATCGGGATGCAGTAAACAAGACGGATATAATGCATCGAGACGTGAGCGGCGGTAACATTCTTATATTCCCTCGACCTGTAAACGACCCCAGCCTGGGATCCATGCATATGATGCGATGGGGAGGGCTTCTCGTCGATTGGGAGTTGTCCAAGCCGATCACACAGCAGGGTGTTTCACCCCAAGCTCGGCAACCTGAAAGAACGGTACGAGGTCTTAGTATGCATTCATTGATGTCTTTCTAATTTGAGTTATGTACTAATTCTAGGGTACCCTGCAATTCATGTCGGTCGCCATGCTGACCGAGAACTCCAAGGTGGTCGAGATAGCCGATGAGCTAGAGTCTTTCTTCCACGTCATCCTCTACAACGCCGTCCGCTATCTCGCCTCGAACTGCACAAACGCCGGGGCCTTTATCGAGGACTTCTTCGACACGTACAAGGAGGAGGACGGCCAGCTCTTCTGTGGAGACAGGAAGGAAACGGCGATCAAGGAAAAGGGCCGTATCATTCTACCATCCAACATTCCACTCCGTTTCAATCCCCCCATTGACGGTTTCATGGACACTGTCCTGAAATGGTTCAAGGCGCGCTATACCGTCTACACCTATCGCACGCACCAGCTGGAAGGCCACGCAGAACGTTCCGGGCCCTCAAATCCGGTAGTGGTACCGTCCGAGGAGTCAGAGCCAGCCACTCAACTCTGGGATACCTCGCTTTGTGACGCTGGTGCTTCGAGTGACCCCGATATTGACCCCTTCTTGGACATGGAGCCGGAGGAGCTCCAACCGGCAAAGCCGACGGACCAGGAGGAGAAGATCGCGGCCCTGGTGGACACGCACGCTGCCTTTCTCAAGCGGCTGTCTATGGCGATCACAGCCGCGGGTTGGAAGAACGACGGTGTGAAAGGGGATAACGTGCCCCCTTCTTACAAGCCTCGTCGTCGCGTCGGACCCCTTCGCCACGCAGGTATCGCGACTGTCAAGAGGCGTAGAACAGGCCTTCATACTTGGAGTCCTCCATCGGATGACTGGGAGGATGGTCTGGCGACTCCAACGCCTTCGAGGATACACACTGCAGTGATTTGATAGTTCATTACATCGCCGTCGAACGCTACTTTCTGTCCATTTCTCGTTCATACTGGGATGTACAAGCACTCAACGATCCGCTTCGCACTATACCCAGATTCTGATGTAGCATACGCATTCTAAATCAACCTGTTCCTAGGGCGTCTGATTGCAACGCCCACGTCGTAGAGCACGCCGATTCTCTCAATTACAGTGCTTGTACTAGCGAAGGTGGTCTTATAGGCTTCCCCGTTGTCCTAGACGTATTCGATGGAACCCTCGCTGTGAGTGGCCGTATTCTTCCAGATATGACGTTTACTTCCATCTAATAAGACACGCTGTATACGAGAGTTCATCTATGAGTTACGGCGAGACGGAAATGACACGCACAACTTGCAACTTCAAGTTATACCCGGGCTGGACGCGAACATGTCACGGGCGTCCTACGTTCGAAAGAAGAACATCATCTTAGTGAGCTCGCTACTTACCTACCGCAAAACTTCTGAGATACGGCTTCCATACGAACCTTCAATGTGTCAGTGGCGCCAGCCAGGATAGAACGCGCTGATTGTTGTTGCGAAGTGAGCCAACAGATGATCTCTGGTGTCCAGCGCTTGAGCAGCCGGATACTGTACATCGGCGAGGTCAGGCCGGGATTGAGGTTGGCACTAAGTAATATGCATTCTATCTTTCAGCTGCAACATAGCATTCGAGTTGACACCGGTGGATGACTGTGAACTGTCGTAAGTCATGTACTAGCAGAGGTGCCATGACAGTATGATTGATCTGCGCGCAGTACAGGGTTCGGAGAGAACGTATACCTGTGTCGCACTTATTACGATCTTCTCAAGAGCCACAACTTGCAGGTGTACGGTTATGGTTGATCTGATTCCATCTGAAGGAGGAGGGAGAGCAGCGACAGGTTCACGACGAAGTTGAAGAGCTGGAGAGAGCTGGCCTTGGCATTGCGGCTTGCCACCGAGTTTGATCTAATCTAATCTAGCCGTCTCGCGCTCCCGGCGCTCCGACGAAGAGTCGGCGGGATGTTCTTGAATCTGTACCATCATGAGCATCGTTGCCTCACCATTCCAAGATCTCATACATTTATAGTTTCAAGGCCACATGGGATATGCATCACGATATAGCTCCTACGATGGACGCCACTATGGACCTGAGCCAATGAGAAGTCTTCCTACGAGGTGCGAATTCAAGTTGGTCCCACGCATGTACAGTGTACACGGACAGCCATCGGCGGCGCACCGGGCACCCTGATAGTTGACTGTCATTGCCCACACACCGACGGCTGAAACAGGGATCAGGAGACCTAGGAATGCTGGGTATGGCTGGTAATGGCGGCGGCGTTCATGAGCGGCGCACGCAGGTAGATATCTTGCCAGAAGGTTGATATTCTTCTCATCTTCCTCCGCTGCACGCAGCCATCCGACTTCCTGATACACTTCGAACATGTGAGTCCGTCTTCGATGATACCGAAAGCCCCATGGCGTATTCATAGCTGATCGCTCCCAAAGCCCCTAGATCCGACTCATTTCCTTAAGAGCTTACATTCAGTAAGCAATTGCATGCTGTGTATCGAGGAATAATGCCCCAGCGCGACGTCGTATATCCTTAGAGTAGTCTCATCACTATGCAGACTCTGACCCGAGATGCCCTGCACTGTCAGATAGAAGTCTATCTGCCAATACTGAAAGTTGATCTCGGTATCTTCCTCTTACGAGACCAGACTTCTTCCTCACACGGCTCATTACTGACCTCCGCAGAGAGCTGGCACGGAGACTGTATATAAACATCGTGACCGTCATCAACTCAACGGACCCCGTCCGTTTGTCCTATCGCGACCATGCTCTCAGCTATTGGAGTCAACCTGGCGTTGGCGTGTGTCGAGAGCGCTTTCTACGGGATCTTCTTCGTGCTCGCTACGACTTCGCTCGCGGTCCTGGTTGGCCGCCATAGCAACCGGTCGAGCTCTCTGAACGGCTCATCCGCCCCTAGCTCCAAGCCGATATGGCGGTCGCCGCTTCTCATCGCTACTGTGATGCTCCTTATGACGGTCACTGCTGTGAGTATGCACATCGACGCGCGTGTTCAAGTCATTCTGAGCCTCAGGTTACTATGTAGCATTGGATCCTCACCGTACGAAGACTTTTCGAAGCGTTCCTCTACCATACTGGCGGCGGGGATCCCCTCGCATACTACCTCACCGTGGAAGCCTCTACTCAAGTAGCGTCTACTGCATTCGTCGTCTCCTCCGTCATAGTGGGTGATCTCATCTTGGTGAGTACGCTTCTGTCTCCGGCTCGACGTCTACCGACATTGTACATGCAGACCTACCGCATATGGGTCGTGTGGGACCGCCGCCTATCTATGATCGTCTTTCCTATGCTTTGCACGTTGGGCTACGTCGGTGAGCCTTCCTGTGCTCCGGAGCTGATTCGTGATATCTGATGTACAGCGAAGCCATGGGCATCAGCGTTATCCAACTCTTCGCCATCTATANCCCCCCACGAGAGCATCTTTATCCATGCTGCTCAACGACGGATCATCACTACCGCTGCCCTGACACTATCGTGAGTATCACGCTCTTTCTTGGGTGCTTTGTCTCACGTTTTTCTTTACAGAACGAACATTTATGGCACAGGTTCGTGTTGTTCATCCAAGTTACTCCTGCGCTCTGATCGAATCGACGCGTGGCAGTGTCGATTGCATACCGCATATGGACGAGTAACAGGGCAGTCAAACACGAAGGTACATCTTTTGCGAAAGGCCTCCCTGTATGTGCTATCCCGATCCTCCAGTTTCGACAGCCCGCGCTGACAATCCGCTCTAGGAAGCGCTCGTAATCTTCATCGAGAGCGCCGCACTGTATACGTACGTCGCATCATACCATCCCTTACCATCTCCCTCCTTTTCTCTTTCCCGTCTCGAAGACTGAGACCTTTCGCGCAGATTTTGGACGCTATTCTTCCTCGTCTCGTACGCGTCAAACTCGCTCCTCGAAGCCTTCGCGTTCCACTGCATCCCTGCCGCCACCGGCCTCTCCTTCACCCTCATCATCGCTCGTATCGGGCTCGGGTGGTCTCGGGTGGCAGGTGACGATGTTGAGCTTGCACCAGGTCCACGGTGGACTCTGCCTCAGGTGCAAGACAGCGCGTACCCGCTTCGCGTGATCACGGTGAACGTGAGGAGAACGGTCGAGCAGGAGGCTGTGCCGGACTATTCACTGCATCCTATACGGACCCCAGAGAAGAGTGCCGGTGACCTGCGCATGGTATGAAGTAGAGAAACAAACGAAATGTAGTCTATGAATCAGGAAGCTAGCACTAAGACTGTACACACCCAATCCCAAAAGATTTCTGCGGATGTCGCAGACGTACAAGATTTCCGCGGATGCCTGTGATGGATGTCAGGAGGGCGTCCGTAGGGAAGACGTCGCTGAGAATTCGCTGGGACGTCTGTGGACGTCTGGCACGTGATCTGCCGGAAATCATCTTGTTCAAAAACAACGCAAATGTGATGTTCAACACCTCAAATTATGTCCCAAACTATCCTGGCTCACTAAGGGAAGACTGGGCAGTCACTGGAGGTTGAGTCCAGCGTTCCAAGTCTCGCAATATCGGAGTGAAGCGCCCAGTCTCAGGCTCAGACGCCCGTCCAGACGTCCACAGAAATCTTGACCTTCTCGGATATCTGTAAGACATCCGCCAGGACATCCGCGGGACGCCTGGCTCACGCCGCACGGACATCATTCACAGAATTCTTACGGAAAACTCCCCGGGTTGGGTGTGATAGTAGCACAGGTTCTTCGAGGGTGCAAGGATATGACGATTTGTATCGGGCCCAGCAAAGAGAGTCGTTTCCTAACGCCGGGATAGCTCAGCTGGGAGAGCAACAGACTGAAGTTCTGGAGGCCGCGTGTTCAATCCACGCTCCTGGCATTTCCATTTTGCTCCTCAATCGGCACACGAAGTCCATATCATTCCTGAATACTCCGTATTCATTGTTCAACTCTTCCTAGCCTCAGATCCACTTTCTTCTTTGAACCGTACAACCATCAGGTTATGACTAATGACCCAGAGCTATCCGAGTGCTGAACTTTGGCGGTGAGTAAGGTAGCGCGCATTTTCTGATTGTTCCGGAGTCGGCGCTGAGACATCGTGCTCATGACCTTCCGAAGAATCCGAACCACCAGCGTACGTACGCGTCCAGGCCAGGAACCTCCTCTTTGCAATATTCATCGTTGGGCGCGGTGAGAACTCCGAGCTTGGCGATCTTTGCGATCAAGTCCTGTACTAGTACTATAAAAGCGGGACTCATTCAGGCTCGACTTGAACGCGGTCTTCTCTGCTTGACCATCCTCCCAGCTCGGTACGTTCAAGCACAACTCCCGGTTGTGCTGATCTCCCGATACTGTGATAATGTTGCCTCCTCTCATTACGCCTTACTTCCCTCAATACGCGGAAGATACGGTCGAGAACAGCGCCAGCAAGCTACTCGACGGCTCCATCTCTGCCATCTTCGGTGGGCTGTTCCCGTTCCTCCACCCCGGCGAAGAGTGGCCCAAATGCAAGGAGTGCGGGAACCGCCTTGTGCCGTACCTCCAAATCAATGTGACTACTTCGAACACGCCCGAAGACTTCCGTAGACGCGTCCCATCCCTCGAGCCCGAGGGTACGACGATCTTGCAGGTGCTCCTGTGCACGACGGAGACCAATAACGGGACGTGCTTCGAAGGCTGGGCGAACTGCATCACGGAGGAAGAGTCTTGGCTTGTCCGTAGGATCCACTTCGCTGCTGACGGTCACGACCTCGCGGATGCCGCAGCCTACGAGTCCGTACGGACTGAGTTGGAGGAAAGCGAGGAAATCACTGTGATTCCCGAGCGCGTCATCATAGGGTGGACGGCGGGCAGGCCGGAGACGGAACACGACGAAGGGTACCTATACGAGCCTGAGGACGAGCAGTACTATGAAGAGCACGAGCCTGCAGAAGGACTCAAGCTGCTTGGGTATCCCATTCGAGGTCAGTGTTCTAAACAAGCAGAGCTACATGCATAGGGGCTCAACACGTCGCACAGGCAAATACTATAACAACACGAGTGTCTCCGATAACTGCCAAGCTGGCGATGCTGGTTCACACGACGAATGGCAATGTCTCATTCAACTGGGAACGCGAGAGGAAGATAACCCTGTATGTGACGCGTGCAACCGAGGCGCAACTTTCGATACTCACCTCGCAATAGATCTATACCACAGGGAACATCTACGTCAACCAGTGCGCTTTGCATCCCGATTCGTTCGAGGCCGTCAGCAGCGGGACTTGGTGATTGAGTCGCATGTTTTGGAGCGGACGTGTACTGTGGTCGTAAAGTCGCAGGAGAAATTATTACTGAAGATGTGCTGAGCTGATGAGATCGCCTCCGACTGTTGAATATGGACTATCATCTTCAGCCTTTGAAGCATGGACGGATGGTAAGACGGTGCAGCATGCATGAACTCGCATAAACAGCCACTACTCGTACATTCTTCTCCTAACCACTAAGGTAAGAGAGACCGTTCATCATCACGACGTCGCCCAATTAATGAAAGCAGGAATAAGCCGGCCGTACAAACCCGAGCTGTGCAGGCACAAGTATATGCTCCCCATATTGTTCCCGCACATGATCGCAAACTCGCTGTCGTTCATAAAGTATGTGTAGCACGCTTGCTTGACCCCATTCCAATACGCACCGAGCTCGTTCGTTGTGCAGTCAACCTGGAAGTCCGGCTGCAAGTCACCGCTGTCCCACTTGTATACGCCTTGACATTCGTCCACGGCGCGCAGGACAACGTTGTCAGGGAGCGTGAGGCCGAAGTACGCATTGGACCCGACGCCGACAAGCTCTGCTGGTGCCTTGCCATCCGCGTTCGTGAAATAGCTGCCGCCGAGCTTCAAGAAGCCTTTCGAGCCCGCTAAGAAGCACGCTGCGGCAGGCACAGTTTGGAGGCGGGCCGGGGTTCACGGAGGGGTTGTTGGGTGAAGACGTGTCAGAAGGAACGCGAGCCTGCTGGTTGATCACGTTCGACTCGTTGGCGATAGCTTTCGACACGTCGGACGACGAGGATGACACCTATGGATAGACAACGCGGTTATCAGGGACTGTGCCAACGCGCGCGCTCTGGGTGGCACTCACCGAGTCGAAGATGCTACTAAGCCAGTCTGAAATATCTCGGCCGAAACTCCAGATCTGCGACAACGGTGTGTAGCCGCAGCAGTCCAAACGTTGTCGCTCCAGAATGAGGTCGATCCAATCGACTCCATTGCATCAGCTATCAGCAACACAAGGTGGATATACGGGAGGGTTACTCACCTGTCCGATAATCATACTCGTGACGCAAAGTCCGATGAACGAAACGCAACAGGTGCCTGAACCCGAGATGCACGAGCCGATGACCTTTGACAGGTGGTAGTAAGCAGGAAGAACGGCTGATGCGGAGACGAACCCAACGGGCGGCATGATCTCCAAAACTTGACTAGTGAATAGCATAGCGGCTCGTGAACGAAGGTCGGTGCTGGCCTGAAGCCCTGCCATGGCACGTTATTCATACGATTGTCCTTCAGCTATCCACGTAGAATGCAGCCCATCAATCGCTATGCCGCGGGTGGACGCGCGGAAGGATTCGTAACGGATGCTCTCTGTATAGATAGAAGAGCCTGCAGCACGAAGCGCAATAGTATGAGCTCAGGAACACCATATTCTGAACGTATCATACCGAGATCGGAGGCGTGCGACACGGTCGTGCATGATAAACTTCATGGGCATCGAATGGCTCGGGCCCGAATTACAGGTCAGGCACCAGCCCGAGGGTTACAATATGAATACCAGACGGCCTTGCTGAGATTCCTGAGAGAGAACGAGCACCAGGCCGGGTACAGCGGAGAGGGAAGCATGCGTAGTCCAGGTATTCCGCATCGGCCGAGGCAAATCTATAGGCTCAAGATGTTGATAGGCAATACGTTAGTAGAATGAGGCATCAAAGCATGAATTATGGTCATCTGGACGCAGGGCTGCAGACTTACCAGCCTGGTGTTTGAGAGAGAATCGGTGAAGCACTGACGGATTGATGTTTTCCTTGCCCCAGGCGATTCGGGCGGCTTGGTTCCGAAGTTGTACGTAACCTCAACTCGATGCTAGCCTTCATGGGCGATGAAGCGACGGCGAGAGATTGTACACTCAAGCAGTCAGGCCGATACGTGGTCACCTCGAACGCCCGTTTCAGCCGTAGAAAACACCGTCGCGGAGGCAGCCTCAATATTGCCATGTGAATCAATTTGTATAGATCCTGATATCTTGGGCCAGGTCCGGGCAACAGACTCAGCACGAGGCTCTTCGGTCCGATTGTCTTGTAGCGCGTGAGATCAAAACGACGAGATAGACGTCGGACTTCGACCGGTGCTTGATTAGCAGCTGAGATATAAGGCAGAGTGGACTATCGCACCGCAATTGAGCTAGTCCTGGGAAAATTGGATGAACATCTCCTATCACCCACCTCATGCTATGTAAGAGATCGACGTATACTCCGAATAGTGCTCGTGTAGATCTTGCGCATAACAGGCTGCCGAAGGAATGCCAGATCCTCGATTATAGTTACAAACCGCGAACACGATCAGCACAAGCGAACACAGACCACCCGCATCGCACCCGCAAAGGCACAGATCAGCACGAGACTAACAGATCCACTCCGCGAAACTGACAGAATCAAGCAGCACTAGTTTTGCCCGCTGGATCTTCCGTGGATCAAGAATGATTCCGAGAGCACTCGAGTTACTGTGGAAGTGGGCCCAGAGTTTNAAAAAAATACGGAGAAAAAGGTGCAGACTCTGTAGCCTCCGAAGAGCATATCAGACAGTCCCCAGAGCGAGGTTGAGGTGGTGGATGGACGGAAGCAAGACGTGCTGGCGGGGCGGTGGCTGAAGTGGCTGAAAGTGGCTGAAGAATATAGTCGGAGACCGAATTGGGAAGGTCGCAGATGGACCAATTGTGGCGTGGTCGGCAGGGCGGGGCGCGAACCTTCTTTTCCTCGCCCACCAGCCCGACGAAATCTAACTCGCGGTCAGTCAACTTTGTTTCCAAACTTTGTTCGTATTTTGGCTGACGTTGAGGTCGTCGTCGTCGTCGTGCTCGATGTTCTCGTCTTCCTCTGGGTCATTGTCGTGGTCGTGGTCGTCGCCATCAACGATGTTTAGCCTTATCTCCCCCTGCCGCAGTCCTCCCCATGTCGGGTCACGACTCCCAGAACAACGGCCAGTGGACGGAGCCCCCGTGGTCGGGCTGGATAGAGACCACTGGCGACGCCTTGCTCATCCTTGAGGCTGCTCGACGAGGTCTGATTCCACGCGTCACTCGTCGCCTCGTTGACTCTGAGCGCAAGATGATAACCTCGGGCTCCGTCTTCGTCTTCGACGAGGACGAGAGCGGTATCAAACGATGGACCGACGGCTTCTTCTGGAGCCCAAGCAGGATCCTAGGCAACTTCCTCCTCTATCGCGAGACGGAGAAGAGGGGGGCGGGTCACAGCCGTGCTCGCGCCGAAACGACGACGAACGAGGAGGCCGACGGCATGAAACAAGAGGGCCAGTCTCTCTCCAGGCCCAAGAGCGAGTCCAGCCGCTTGGGCATCGACAGGCAGCGCGAAAGGATCCTCGTTGGAAGTCTGACCAACAGCTACAAGTTCAAGCCTGGCGGGATGATGAAGAAGGTGCGTTATCGACCTCACTTTGCCCTCTCTCTACCACCTCTCGCATTGAGTGCATGCATTGCCCGCCTCTACATCCTCGCGGCGCGCATATACTCTGCTACGACGCGCATACACTCGCTTGTGATGGGCATACACCCCCGATAAGCCTTGCCATCCGCGGGGGGAGAGTGTATGCAATTCGCAGGCGCATTATCTCTGCGGACATCACCGTGAGCGCCATAGCTGCCTGCCATAGCTAGTGTTCAATGGCGCGAGCCTCCGCATGGGCTCCAGTCCGCTGTGGAGCTGGAACCTGTCTCACAAGTCTGACTATATGCGCGACTACTTCCTCGTCTGCATTCCCGCCGGTGATCCTGCCGCTCAGCGTGAGTTGCTGGATCATGGTGAACTCGACCACTGTGCTTTGGTGCCTGCAAGTGGAGGTGCCCCCCACATACAGCGGTCTGGGTTGTGCAAGGGTCGCGCTCCAAGTGAAACGCCGGGCTCATGCTTCGCTGTCTACATTGACTGATAGCGCAGTGGAGCCGCGCGGGCGTCCAATAGTGTTCATCGTCGCAGTCCACGTTCTGCTGGGCCAGGCGCTGATGTGTTACCTTGCAGACGTTTTCGCTCACCATCGGCGGCGTGGCACAACACCTGATCTCGTACTACAAGATCGAAGACGTCGAGCAGGGCCGCCTGCGGTCGCCATCGTCGCTCCCAGAGCTAGCGTCACTCACTATCAGCCCTGAGTACCTGGATAAGACCCACTTCCGGAATCCGCCCAAGGTGGAAATCGGCGTCGACGGGATCCCGCGGTACCGCGGCGAAGCTGATGATGTTGACCTTTCTCCGCGCCTGCTCCCTGCGCCTCTGTCGGGCAGCGGCT
Source organism: Trametes cubensis (assembly GCA_029747595.1). NCBI lineage: Eukaryota > Fungi > Basidiomycota > Agaricomycetes > Polyporales > Polyporaceae > Trametes > Trametes cubensis. The sequence goes on from JAPEVG010000015.1 coordinate 92,257, forward strand.
ACTACGGTGACGCCGACGCTAGCTCAAGCAAGCGCTCCTCCAAGCGTTACGACCCCTACGGCCAGGGTGCCAATCCTCCGAAACGGCCTCGCAAGAAGAACAACTCGGCCTCTAGCCAACAGGAAGCTACTGGCGCTGACCCTCAGCCACAGCCGCTCGCAGTGTCCGTCCACCAACCACAACCGGCGTACGCTGATCCCAACGTTCCACATTATCCTGCGTATGGCTATTACCCGGTCTACTCCCCTGCGCCTTATCCCCCTCTCCCTGCTCCTGCCACCACAACGCCACCACATGACAGTCCTTCGCCGCCAGGAGCATCGTCCGCTTCCGCCTCGTCCCCCACGTACCCTCCATATCCCGTTCCAGACGGATCGAGCACCACGACATCACCCCTGTACCCTCCTTATTACGCTGGAGCCCCGCCACAGCCTCACGGATATGCTACCTATCCCCCAGTGGCGTGGCCTCCTTACAGTGCCTACCCTCCGCCAGCTGCGACGCAACCAAGCGGCACGGGGATCCAGGAGATCACCGAGAGCGATATAAGGAGCAGTGGCGGCGGCGGCGGTGCAGGAGCCTGAAGCCCTCGACCGTCGCCTGCTTTTGTCTGTGGATGGACTTTGTCGCTGGTGTATCTGGCTGTGTCTGTTGCTGTGTATGTGTATGTTCTTCGCTCGTCTGCTCTGCTTTGCTTGTGACCGTCGTTCCCTGCCAGTGTCTCCGCCGTCTCGCGCGTTCGCGCTCCGCCCTCGTCCGTAGCGTGTGTACGATAGTGAGTGATTTCTTGAGTATCCCTCGTCCTCGTCCTCGTCGCCGTCATCCATCCATGCCTTCCCTTTGCTCTCCTCTCTATACGTGCCGATATCGTACACTCGCCTGATACAGAAGTAGTAGTAGTCAACCAAATGTACTTTAGCCTGTCCCGCGTCCGGGGTTTCGTGTACCTATCCCCTATCCTTGTTGTTTCTGTTACTATCTTTCCCCGTTCCGGCCCTTGCCCATGCTCTCTCCTTTGGTCCTTTTCTTGGAATTCTCTGCCCCTTCCCCTCAGTCCCCCTTTCCACTTCCGCTCCCTACCCCAGACGTTCTCCCCGTCCCGCTGCCCATAGCTCTCTGCGCGTTGGATCCATGAGCTGGTGCTCGCGTGGTCCTTTCTTCCCTGTACGATATTCAAGTTGGTTGGCCGTCGCTGTATATGAATGTAGTAGTGCCTCATGTCTCATGGACTGTATGTATCGTGTAGCCCGTCTCCCGCCTTCAACTCCTGCTAGTACTAGTATTGATACCGCCATGCGCCTGCGTCTTTCAAGGCGCTTCCGCGATGCGCAAGTTTTATTGCATGCCGTCCTGATACATGGATATGTTGCCGTCCAGGTGAGTTCGCATGCGCTCTTCCGTGGATATAATAGGTATCTCTGCACATATGCTTCACCGAGATGTCGATGTCTAGTAGCTTTTGGATAGGACGAGGTAGGATTGCCCAACTCACAGTGCCAGGGAGCAAACTGCAGGTCTTACACAAGGACTATTCAAGAGCCTGATGTCCTATCCGTTCTTGGTTTGTACTGTTCATATGGACGGCGCAAGACCACGAGAACCTGGATAGCATATGCACGTCCGAACGTACGCAAGTTTGACAGAACAACTACCATATGCACACTTGTCGTAACGCGTACGCTAGCCCCGGCCACCCAGTGCCACACCGACTCGGACACAGCAGAGCTTACGCCGGGGCCCGCAGGTCCAAAAGTGGAGTACGCCCAAACAAAGCTGAGAAGGAGAGAGAGAGAGAGGCTCAATGTCATCGCAGATGAACGCTTAGCGAGCTCGAGTAGATAGCGCTATTTGGTTGACCAGGCGCGTAAGGTGACAGGGTGGGCGGTTGCATCTGCGCAGACCTTCGGGGGCTGTTACATCGCACCAGAATACTATACAACAAGCATATGCATGCCATCAGTACGCGACGTGCTGATGAATTACAGCCTTCGCCACTTTCCGCCGTTCGTGCACTATTCTCGGTCTTGCCCGCAGTCTCCGAGATACCAACATAGCCCGGGTTACACGACATCGTGCACCTCCAGGCCTGTTGTCTTCTGGTCACGGACGCGGTCCGTCTCGGAACCGGTGTCGCCTTCAAGTTCGTTTTCCAGCGTCGCGGCGTCCGTCTCGCACACCTTACTGATGTGCACTTGCACTGGCAGACGGTTCATCGGGACGGCCTGGTCGCGCTGGCCGGCTGCGCGACCTCTGCCATTGATGAAGGAGGTTCGCCGATGCGCCGTGCCCAGGCCACTATTCAGGCCGCTGCCTGAGCCGAACTCTGAGCTGCGTTGCGACTCCGCAAGACCGATGCGGATGATGACCATGTAGAACGTGATGGAGATGATCGGGCAAATCTGCACTGGAGGTGAGCGATGGACGCACAGCGTTGGTAATGGGGAAGACAGGGCTCACCAAGTCGAGAATGAAATATTGACCATTGGAATTGCGCACGAAACAGCCGAGGACAGCGGCGAGGGTGACGGAGTAGAGCACGCCTGCGTCGGCTATGACCTTAACCACAGGAAGGAGCGAATCTTGACGCATTCGGGCTACCCGACGGTCGGTGATCCAGATCTTGTATGCGAGAAGGACTACCCCAGGAGGCTTCGTGAGAAAAAGTGATTGTCAGTAGTGAGATGGGCGGCGTACTCGTAACGGAGAAGTTAGTAGCAAGTGTAGAGGCAAAGAACGCAGTAATCCATCGTCTGACCGACGTGAGGAAGACAGTGCCAATCCCGAATGGTAGAACAGAGACGGAATGCACGGCAAGCACCCCTGAGGCTATGGGGGCGTTAGGCGGGATGCACCTCTAATTTCAAGCAATACGGTGCTTACCTGCACTCAAGAACCACAGCAATATAGGGAAAGCGACGACGAGCCAGGTCTGCCAGACGACATAGCATCGATAGATCTGGGTGCAGTAGTAGATGGCGGTCAGCAAGGGTGAGAGGGCGTAACGTTCATGATCCGACTTACTAGGATGCCGTCACCAAGGAGCGTTTGAACAGTGTAAACGGCATTTTTAGCGACGAATGTCCATTCAGATGGTTGGGTGAAGAAAGCGATTGGCCCTCCGGGATATGACTCTCGCTTCAAAACAAGCCCTCTGCATGCACGAATGAAATCGATGATCATATGCTAGTATAGAATGTCAGTCGTACCGCGTCGCATAGAATTTATGAAGCGCATACCACTGTACTGCCGATCAGGAGCGCGACTGAGAGAGACACCATCTTATAGTTCGTTTCCCGCCCTGCTCGTCGACTATTCTCTCTCAGGATGTGCAGGGTGACGCCAAACATAAATATAGAGAACCCTGGGAGCCCAGAGCCGTAAATGAGTCTAGCTTCTGCTAAAGGTGGGAACAGTACTTGACGTAGACTCACCATAGAGGATGCCCTCGAGAGTAGTAGAGATCACGGCGGACAGGTCCAGTGGTAGACCTGACATAGCTACGCAATCAAGGAACGCGTAAAGAAGTCGACAAAGGGTGCACGCCAGAGGCACGAGTTATATAGAGAGACCCTGCAGGTCTAATTCAGACCGAGCTCGAGACAATCAAAATGAAGCCATCAGCCAGAGTGGCGCTCCAGCAATAGGGTACCACAAGAAGACCTCCTCATCCTCGGATGTTGTAGGTTATGCTTGGCGTGCCGCTGCCTGGGATATTCTACAGATAAGGCTTCACACGGAGAGAGCTCCTGGCCAATGTCCGCTCTTGTCACCTGCGGCACCAAGGGCTTCTGCGCATGTAAGTATGGTCAGTAGACTGGGCACGTGTTCGTTGACTGGCCTTCTCTTTATGATGTCACAATCTCGACTGGCCTCCAGTGTGGAGGTATTCTCTCATTGTACATCGAGGATCCAATGGAAGGTCGTCCTGTCTGAAGCCGACATCACGGCATCCGCTATCATGGCAAAGATAAATCGTGCTCCGTGAGATTTCTAGTTGGATAAGTCGATTTCAGTAGTTGGCTAGACATAGAGCATTCTGTATGCGTACCTGCCGTTATCTTCGTCATAACACGCGTGAGTATGTGCATGGGCAAACAGTGTCATGGTGGTCGCGAGAGTGTGTCGGGCGCTAGAATTACGTGCGCTTTAGTTTCGGACCGCTTTAGTAGCAGCCCATCACTGCCACTAGAGTTAATAGGTTCACTTCGTCCTTCGTTGCTGCTGCTTGCTTCGTGGGCGTCCCTAATGAATGCGCCTCCACGAAGTGAGGACAAGCAGAAGGTAAATACAAGATAAGTATATGCAACTATATCATCTGCAGAGAGTACTTATTTACACAACAGTGTCGATCCCAGCGCTTAAATCTCCGCACCCACGGACCCACAGTCAAATTCACTGCTCAGAACTCAGCCCATCACAGAAGTCTCACCCCTATTGCTATTGCACTGGTATACGAAGAGGCTTCGATCTTTTTACGCAGCTTCGCAAATGGCTTCTGGAGTAGATGCACCACAGACCATGTCGACCATTCACAGGACTAAAGAAAGCGTCTGCGAACAGGATTCAAGCCGCATCCCCGGGCCCTCAACGGTTCATCACTCACATCAAATGCATGTGTATATTCCCCTGTGTAAGGAAACAAGAGTGAAGTTGCAACGAAGGGTGGTCCTCAAATTTTCATGGCCCAGTTTTACGGATACGCGTGCGGCCCCACCATCAGCGCTGCCCTTGCTGGAGGACTCGCATGATCAACAGCTCTCTAGGATACAGTCACTGATGGTACTAGAGATTGGGTCCGATGGGGTCCCTCCCTCGAAGTTACTCGAAAGCCTATAAATGGAATCAAACATACTACCCAGACGCCGTAAACGACGACATTTCATGTATCAACGTCAATGTTCTTCCACGATACGGTCACCCACCGGAGGGAAAACCGCCCAAGGCAATGGTCTACTCGTTCGAGCACATGAAAGCTTTAGGATTGGCTACCATGCAGCAATAAATACATAACCCAAGTCGAGCTACTATTGGGCGCTCCATCTACTAGTACAGAAACAAGTCGGATGAGACGATTTGCGGAAATGGCAGGAATAGGTAGAATAGGTAGTGTCGATCAGTCAACCACGAACCAGCGGGCAATAGCACCGATGAAACCCAGCCATCCTCCATCAGTCTGCAGGGCGGAGAAGCTTGCGTTTCTTCAAGCCGCGGTTGAAAGGACGGAATGTGGAACCATCGTCATCCGAACTCATCTCGTACTCGATCCCTAAATCCGTCCCGTCGTACTCTATCGGATCCATCGGCGGCAGAGGGCGTTTCTCGCGAGGTCTGGTGGGGATCGGCGGCGGGAACTTCCTACTACTATCCATCGTCCAGTCCACGGAACGCGTGGCCAACGCGGTGTTGAACGCTTCGTACACGAGGTCGAAGTTGTCCAGCTGATTGCGGTAGAGATTTGGCCGGGGATGGTTCATGTACCGTATCCGACCCCGAGAGACCCTGACGTGGGTGTCGTCGTCACCCACATAGCTTTCCATGATCTCTTCGACAAAGGGCGGCGCGCAGGGGAAGAGACGAGCGTCCAACGGATTGGGTACCCGGGTCGTGCTGTCGTTGCGGTAGTAGTACAGCTTGAACCACACCAGAACAGTGGATAGCAGCTTGTCGATGGGGCTGGAGTACTCCCCAAAGTTGCACGGCCGCATTCCCTTGGTGATCATCTCGCGTTTGACCGGCCCGCAGATGCGCACACCGTCCTTGCGGATACCGTAGATGTCGTATATGGCCGACTCGAGAGACATGTTCTTGTCTTGACAATGCCAGAAACAGTCGGACTCCCTGGCCGGGACAGGGCCACAGAGCAGGATCCGGATCCCGACTGAGATGAGCACGTGTATGAATGCTTCCAACTCATCCTGGGGGCCGGGCACATGCATAGGGTCGTCCTGACGAAGGACGGACATGCAACGCCAGTCACCCTGTGTGGGACGTTGAGACAGACAGACGCGTCATAGAACTTTGACACTTACATATCGCCCTGATGGAAACACAGTTTCTCGTGCGGATATGTCTTCATCATGTATCTCAGGTAGGCCAATAGAGAGCTCCCAGTCGACGAGGAAGCCCTTGAGTTTCGCCTTGACAGATTTGTCTTCCAACACCAACCTCGGCACGATCATGACATGGTCTTCACAGATATCCGCGTGGTACCTACTCAAGGCATGACTTGCTTCCATGTCGGCTGTCAAACGGTCGGTTGAGCATACTGTTGAGACATAGACTGGTCACTCAGCTGGTACTCACTTTTGATACAGTCTCGAATGGCCGACACTAGCTCCTTTCCAGATTGCACGCACTCTAGCGGCAGCGCGACCTCTTCCATCACTAGGCGAGAGCGAACGAACTTCTTCAGGCCGGATTCGCCTTTTCCGTCCAATCCGGGTTTCGACCGCTTAGTCTGGTCAGTCGCACGAGACTGCCGCGATGTCCAAGAAGGGTCCTCTACGTCGCCGTATGTGACTACGGTGGGAATATTGGGGATACCGAGAGTAGCGAGCAACTCCAAGTCAGGACCATCCCCGGGACGAAAGGTAATCGCTGAGTCTCGCCGAGTCTCCTTGAGGAAGAAAAAGCGCTTCTGGTGGATGGCATAGGCGACAAAACCACGCATGCCCCGTTGGAACGGCCCCGATTTCACGACGAGAGGCTTTCCGACCAGGAACGATTGGACAGAGGGCCAGTCGGAACCCGAACCGCGCCGGACTTCAAGCTTGTAGAGCGGCCATTCGGCCAGGACAGATTCGCGGAACAGAACGCGAACGTACTCGAAGGTCGGAGGAAGCGCAAGGGCAGCATTCCTGGGCCAGCTGTCGGGTACTTTCCAATCAGTGTCCTGGTATTCAGCCATGTCCATCATTAGCTTGTAGTCGGGGGACTCGGGGACGACGAGGGTAGCTGTGGTATCGAAGCCGCGGTCGCCCTTCTGCAAAGCGCACAGGCCAAGCAGCACGGAAGAGAGTATCAGCGGTTCCTTGATATAGTCGACAATGCTTGAAACCACGACGCCGGCGTAGTCCCAGCGCGAGATCCGGAAGCACTCCCCGAATACGAAGATAATGTAGAGGTGGTTGCGTTGGTGATGAGAGAATATGTCTGCAACGAAGTCGTAGATATCCGAGCGATACTTGTCCCAAGCATCCATGGTGACGTCCGAGTAGCGAACGAAGGGGTCGTCGTCGCCACATCCAAAGAAAATTGGTAGGGCGCAGCCTTCGCGGGAATCGTACGGGGCACCGGACAATAACTCTCCACGCTTCCTGCAGGAGGAAATAGACACTGAATGCTTGCCGTACAAGGGACATCCGTCTTCGATAACGATGCGCTCCTGCGTTCCCGCAGAGTGGGACACGGACGTGAGGCTGCCTATACGGCAAGAAAGAAAGTGCTGAGATGCACGTACCCATGCTTCGACAACGGTGTCGGACGATGAGCGACTCCATATTTCGTTGAAGATTTCTTTCCGCCAATTCAAACCGATGGGTACGTAGGGCGCAACCGCATCGGTGCGGAGATATTCTTGTGAGAATTCCTTGATATCAATACAGATGGCGGGATGTTCGTCCATATCAGAGATGGTCAACAAGATGTTGGATGTTTGTTTATGGTGGTTGTGCTCGAAGGGAGTCCGGATGGTTGTGGTGGAAGATGGGAGAGAATGGCGGTAGGCTAGAGCTGCACTATATGAGCGCAAGCGCCTGTGGCTAAGTTTCGAATATAAACGCCCTATAGACGCCTGTTTAGCCACCTCTTAGATTTCCGCCGTCCTGCATCGTCTCCTTGTCAGTTTGGGCACGTATCTCTAGACACTGAAATCACTTACCACAATACTATCAAAACGTTCAGAGGATATCTTCTGAATAGTAGCAGCAATTTCCACTATGAGGAGGCCTTCTCAGCTAAACGCTCAAGCAAACTCAAATGCGCATAAACACCCTCGTATAGGCAGGGAAGTGCGCGAAATAGCATTGGCATTAGGCAGATAGTTTGACTGTCGCGAGGCAGCGTCAGAGATGTGAGGTGAGTTGACAGGTCGGGTTTCCAAATCATTGAACGGCAAGGATTGACAACTTGAACTGAATAAATATACGAATGGCGAGTAACGTACTGGGAGAGCGACGACGGATGACGACGAGCAAGACAAATCCAAAATCCGAGGTAAAGAGCGTGGGGTGACGGGACATGCGATAGTACAATCTATGTCTGTCGGGGAATAGCGGAGGTATCGGGCTGACCACCAGCCAGAGGACGCCACAGTGTCGTTGGCTTCGTCAGATGACACCGACTTGTTTACCACCAGGAGATGCAATAGAGGCGCGGCTGAGTCGCGTTGTCTCGTACATGCTGGAGTACGTGCTTGAAGAGCGATATGTCATGCCGTTGCCTATGCGGGGACGCGGGCCTGTCCCGACCGTGTTGAGCACGCGCGCCGAGGGTGGCGTCACAGGAGACGTGGTCATCGAGCGCGCGACCTGGGTGTTCACACTAGGACTCGGCCGCGCGAAGCTTCGCACGGGCGTTGAAGGAGTGGGAAGCTGCCCAGGAGGAAGAGGGAAATCGGAAATCGTATCGTCGCTCATAACGCTACTCCGCTCAGTGATACTGCTGGTCGTCGTAGTCGAGATTGAGCGCGAGCGAATGGGCGCCATGACCGCGGCCGATACCGAGCGCGGTGGAACGATCTTGGACGCACCAGGACGAGGAAGGGCTGACGTCCCAGGGCCAGGCACGCGCGACGGGTTTGACAGGGTGCGCGTTCGGGTATGTGGGCGCGGTCCACCAGCTTTGGGCATTCCCGTGACAGGTGGACGCGAGTCTGATATCGATGTAGAGCGCGAGACTCCAGCCTGCTTCCCTGCCATCTGGGGAAGACGGAGGGGTCGAGGAACTGTAGTGCGTCCTTGGGACGTTTGTGAGCTCGCGACCGACTGAGGTGGAACGCTTGATTCCCGCGAGCCAGACGACACGACCGAGCTCGCCGAGGCGTTCGACTGGGTCCTGCCGCGAGTGATCGGTTCTGCGTCGACTGACGTGACGCTTTCGGTATCCGCGATGCTCAAGCGGCTGTTTGAGAAGCTAGCAGAGGAAGAGCGCGACAGCGTGCGAGTGCCCAGACGCGGCGCAGGCGAATACGAAGGCGGCGGGTGCGATAGGTTGCCCACGGATGTCGACTTTGTGAGTTGCGAGGGAGCGCGCGCTGAGCTAGACACCGTTGGCTGGCGTGCGAGCGAAGTCGTTATGAGCCGCCGAGTGAGCAGGGACGGCGCATCTTCGTCCTCACTGCAAATCTCAACATCAGCGCATCAGACATGGCACCTGTCAAGCAAAGTACAAACCTGTCACTCCATCCAAGTCCGGTGGTCAGCCCCATCCCGGCGCGGAGCAACGACTGGTCTTTGTGCCTATTACGACGCCTTTGGGTATCACGAGGGTCTCTGTAAACACCAGACTTGGTCATCGTCGACGCGGCTGAGGTTCAGCTCGCGATCAGTACGGGATGCCAGGACGAATGAAATACGAGGCGCACCAGTAGAAGCAACACTGAGGACGCTGTTAGCTCTCCCTGCTTCAGCATTGTCATCAATGTAGAGGGACAGAGGCGCGGCGCCTCCAGGCAGCAGTTTTGAGCGAGGTGAAAGCAGCCCGTCTCGGAACATGAGGTGTCTGCCACAGAGCAGTCAGGGAACCACCCCTACCGTACACAGAATCAGCAGAAACTCACGGTAAAGGAGTGTGTATGTCAAGACTAGAGTCTGACTCGCTTCCGTCGCCTTCCAACTGCCTCTCCAAGTCGCTGTCGTCGTCCTTGAGCAACGTACCATAGTCCGAGATCACAGACTCATTGTCCCCCGTCGCCGCCTCTTTCCCCTTCAATCCCTTCCAGCTCGACGGCACCATCATCGACGAATTGGACCGCGCACGTAGGATTGGAGAGTTGAACGTGGCTGAAGACTTGCGCCTCGGACGAGGCGTCCGCGCGATCATCGTTTCGACATCTGGGCTGTCAGACCGTTTGGTGGCGCTTCGAGTCCGCGCAGGCGTAGTCGTCGTTGCATGTGCAGAAGGCGGCGAGGACAGTCCAGGAACTGGAGGCAAAGCTTTGTCTTTCTTCGCAGAGGCCGACGTCTGAGGCAAGTTCGTCGGAGGCGACTTCGGGGTGCTGGGTCTGCGCGGGCGTGGCGCGCTACCGAAGACGGCGTCAGCCACGACTGGGCTCTTCGGCGAGAGAACGTGTTCCAGCTTGTCTTTCATGTACACGACTTGGTCGTTGGACATGGTGTTGAAAAAGGTCGTGGAGGGCGGAGGGAAACAGCCTCGAGGTGCCTCGCAGCCTGCAGGGCGTCTTCTATGCCACCGGCTCGCCGAAGCGAGATGAAAGTGCTCTCCGCAGCTAGAAGATTACAATGTCCGAGTTGACCTCTTTTTCAAGTTCGGAAGAGAATGCAGTTGAGCGGGAAACTGGACGATATCAGGTTGGTGGGACGAGACGGGAGCGAGGGAGGTTCTAAGTCAAGATCTTCCGTACTTCGACTACCCAATCTCCGAATTATGGACATTCTTCCAACTCGTCATCTCCTCACACGTACATGATATGGCATCAGAATCAGCAGAAGGACAGGGCAAAGTTCAGCTGGAACGCTGGGAACAGAGACGAGCGCAGGAGGAAAGTAAGATGCCATGCATGTCTGTAGCTACGATGGGTGATGGAGATCACTCTGCGGATAGATGCCAGACGCGGACCTTGAAGGACGTCCCGTACATCGCCGACAAGCTCGGGACAGCGTTCGTTCAACTGGTGGGCGGTATATACGTATGACATGAGGCAGCGGGCGCGGAGTAGGAGAGTAATGTCCTTGAGGGAGGCGCAGTCATCAAATACGTACATAAGTTATGTCAAAGAAGGCAGAGAGATGGATCAGCACCGCAATGTGCAGGCCGATGCATACATACAAGATGTCGTTGAGCGATCGAGATGCGAAAGGCAACGGCAGTGAACTCCTTCATAGCCTCTACTTGTCGACTGTGTGTGCCTTCCTGCTCCGTAGGTGATAGCGTTCGCTTTTGTCGCTTGCAGAGCCCTCCCGTTGGGACTCTCCATTCAAGAGCTTTTCGCTTTGGTTACCAGCCGAGGAAGCTTTCATCGCTTTAATGAAACCTCTGAAATCAGGGGTTCATAGCGTGATGAGCGTTTATGGCGATCTACGGTGAAGAACGAACTGACCGTTGAGTAGCGTCAAGGTAGTCCTCACGGTCATAACGCTTGTTCGTCTTGACCGAAACTCCGTGTTTCGATACGTTCACGCCTTTTGTTTTGAGCCTATTGCCGATCACATAAATACCGACTACTCAGAGTGGATGCACTGCCAGTGGCTCGATCGTGCATGTGCGTACATGACGAGCTCACTCACTTTTCTTTTGTGGACTGGACAGCCTGTGAGGTGGCTTTGACGGCAACAAACCCTCCGTATACTAGGGCCGCGATGAATGAGAAGGTCTATGAAGGTGTCAGCACCGTCATACGGGACTCCTTCATCTCGTGTGGGCTTTCGGGCATGCAAAAGGCACAGACACGTCAATTGATGAAAAACACGTTCTAGCCCTCAAGATCCGTGATAAACCCCAAGCTTGACCGCCGCAGAACTTACCAACACGAGTGAGAGATAATCAATCCTGACAACGGGATCCCGTTAATGAAATAAGGTTATACTCGATTGTGATAGTACTTCCGGGCAACTCACCAGTTCGCCATCATGTGAGAGAGATAGACACGGTGCAAATAGCGGTAATATCTGGTATGTGTTGATATGTGTTGGTATGTACGGTGTCCTGAGTATAGGTGGATGGTGGATGTTGAAGTTCATAAACATTCATTCCAACATTTGCCTCCTGATACTTAGGCGCTCAAACGCCGCATTGCTGTGCTGATGATGCAGATTCCGCGCCCAGTGCCGGTTGGCGGTAGCATGGTATCAGCTTCCGAGCCTATATAATCAATCTAACGCGGCATAGCTGAGGTAGCTCAGTATGCGTTCGTTTTAAAATTATTGGCAGTGGTAGAGACATAAGTGCCAGTCAGAGAACAACCGGCAAGACAGATGTCTATTTATAGCAACCTGATGACCTTTGCATATGTGGTGCGTACAGCTTCACTCTCGCAATGCATTCGTGGTGTAGCGGTAACATTGGGTCTTCCCATGGCCTAGCTCCGGGTTCGACTCCCGGCGGATGCATGTTATTGCNTTTTTTAATATTTAGATATGCTTTGCCAATTCTCATTGCAGTTCTCTTGTGTCTATTTCCAAGCCAAGTACGGGGACATCTAGATATTGGATCATTGGATGAGTATTCCTTGCAACAATTCAGGGAGCAGCCCGTAAAGAACGTCAATGATTATGATACTTATTGTGAGGGAGCCTTCGTTAATCCGATATGGTGTAACGGCTAACATTGCCGCCTTTCACGCGGCAGCTCGGGGTTCGATTCCCCGTATCGGAGTGTTTTTGCCAACTTCAATCACTGGGTCAGGACTCGGGCGGGAAAGTACTGATTGATTTTCGGTAGTGTTTGAGGAGGATTGAACCGAAGGGATCAAGGATATTCTACCTGTTGGGGACATGCTGTTGGCGATGTGCGTATGATTCACATGATAAATGTAGGGGGTATCAACATAACATAGCGGTAGACAGTATATGCCAGCCTACTCAGTGGGTAACGCATATTACATCGGGATCGCAGAAGCCCGCACAGGACGGAGTCGCGGTACGCAGCCACTAGGGCACCTTGCGTCCAGTCAGAGACGGGCCCATTAACCGAGTCCCAGGATAAGCCCCACAAGGTCCTTCCAGCCTCTCTTCACTAACACTCGCATTCCGCCACCGTACTCCTCTCCCAGCCACTCGACGAAGCGCGCATCGAGTCCGCTGAAGGGCCCAAGCTCGAAAGACATCACGTCCTTCGGTGTGAACAGGACCGTTTGGGTTCCAGCGACCGGTGAAATAGAGGTGTCCGCATCCGCTCTCCTCGAGGGCTGTTGTTGCGCTTTCCGCGTCTCTAGGAGGACGGCCAAACGCAGAAGGATCGCTGATGTGTTGGCATGGAACGCGTCGAGGAGCGCGAGGGTAGTCAGGACTTGTCGCTCGCGCCGGGCGACAGCCGCCGCGCCCTCTCGTGCGGTTGGCTCCGGGACGTTATTCCGTTGCCCGGGAATGAACATCCCGCTCGATGGCGTAGGGGCGTCTTCGGTGGTTGTATGAGGTTGCGAGTCTTGGCCATCGCAAATCTTCCCTCCCGCCCATGTCCAAGGGGTCATAGTGCTCGCACGTCGGATGGCGCGCATGCCAAGTCCCGACGGCATTGTGTTCCCTGGAGGACGCCCTTCGATCCCGAGGCCGATATTACGAATATGGGGAGTGGAACGCGTCCGTAGGCTCAGGTCATCTTCGCCCTCAAGGCAAATGCTCCCACCAGCTTCGCTGCGCCGCGAGGTGCCAGCATAGAGGGCTCCGGATGTGTTACGCCACGCGCCCATCCAAAGGCCCGCGCACATCACGCATACATCCTCGTAAACACGCCAGACGTCCGTCCATGACGACCCGTGTGAATGGTGGCCCTTGCCGCTGTGGAGGGAGGGATCGCAGCACGAGTCCAGACTGTCTTCGGAGTCAAGCTGGAGCAGGCGATCGAGCTCGGTCCACTAACAACAGTCAGATGGGACAAACCGGTGTATCGCAGAGAAATTAACGCACAAGCCTGACATCGCTCCATGTGAAACGAACGCTGGATAATCGATGCGAGGGACTGCGACCGTTGGGCTGCTCCACAGGTTTTGAGACGTGGAAGCTGGGCCGCGTATTTGGCGTTGCAGACCGCAGGTCGATGAGCAGGTCATAGTAGGAAGGTTTGTCGAGGAAGATGGAATCTGTCGTACATGCGATCCAGCCTCGCCCAGTCTTGCTCTCGAAGTCCAGCTTGTCAAGGTCATTAAGGGTGACCATCCCGAGAACCTTGACCCCGGCGGTGCTCCTCCCCTTCAGAGGGTGAGAGGTTGGGTCGTCGCACCTATCCCCGCCGTCGTTCGAAGGCTGTTCGCTTACCTGCTCCTGATAGCAAGTGTCTGCAGCGACTTGACAGAGAATGCACGCCGCCTCGACTGGAGGGAGCGTGATGATGAGGACTCTCCGACGACCGAGTATATGCTTGTACAGAGTCAACGAAGAGGGACCGAGGATGCGTAGCAGGTGAGGGAGATGGACGGTGGGACTGGCGTCGGAATGTACACCCTCGAGTTCTGCGTTCCAGCCCTGCCAGCTACCCATGCCTCCGAGGTCAGGCCGACGTATCTTTCTCTCCTCGAAGAATGCTCGTGCGGGGTCCCAGTCTTCATCAAGGGGCTCGAGAGCATCACGGTCTTCTAGCGCAGAATATATGGTGCTGACCAGAGCTTTCAAAGCAGCGACATGTTTCCAAGGTCGAGGTCGAGGAGATTTTGCGAGCAGGATACCCAGTGAAGAGAGACGGAATCCTCGATGGCCATGTTCAGTTGTCTGGCGCCTGCGGAAAACACAGACACCTTGATGATCATCCTTCGTGAAGTACCTGTGAGGGCACAGTTTAGCACGCGAGGTATTGGTGGGTCATAATATCACAGCGGGCTATAATGTTACGAGTCGAAGAATAAGACACTTTTACACACTAGAGTCACGATTGGGACGCATTCCGATCCGGTTACTTATTCCTTGAGGGTGCCATGGCTGCGTGGATAGAGTGTAGGCCACCCAGCTGCGCGGGAGTAGTGTTCACTGCGCAGCCGGGCGCATCCTTCGCTTCTCGGTGGTCCAATAGACGGGAGGGGCTTGCATCGAGCGGAAGGGACAAGGAAATACTCACACAACATCACGTTCTATGAGATGAAGACCACTTGGTAGACAACTGAATTCAACATGCGAAAGGTCGAGATCTTTATGAAGAAATTCAGCTTTCGGCACGGCCGCAACGGATATTCACCTCGCGTACCTTCACTGGCCTTGAGCGACCAGTCTATGATGCTGCCTTTTGTCGGATGGAACGAAGCATGGAAGATGGCGACTATACCAATGCTCGCGACTTCTAGTTGGCGAAAGGGAATTATGTGAAGGACGTACTAATATCCTGAGGTACTCTGTCCTCGGTATCCATAGAAGTGAGGTGCGCCTCGATTTGAACCTGCGAGATACAGGCAGAGCCTCCGAGACAAGCCGCGCAGCTTTACAGGTCCAGCAGCGAGAGTGGTCGTTGTGGTCGTTGCGGTCGTCGTGGTCGTCGCGAACGTTGTCGTGCGAGCTGCGATTTCACGGTGGGCGGACCGAGGGTGCTGACTAAGCTTTGTGGCCAAGTTGGGACCCGCATGTATGGGCGCCTATTCATCTTGTTCTCGTCGTCGTTGTGCGGACTCGTGCTTGGAGTTGCTTTCTGTCGGGTTACCCTTCATCTTACTCGCTGACGACCACCACGACCCCGTCTCGGATACTTTTTGACATTGCCTGGCTGGTAGCTGCTTCTTTGACTCTTGTCACTTTCCTCCAGTTGGTCCCACTGGCCCACAATGATGAGGATCCAAGGTGCGGCTGAGGGGAGACGGCCTCACTCGAGGAACAAGAAGTGGGTGGCAGGCCAAGGGGAAGCGAGGTCTAGCCATGGAAGCGATACCGAGCGATGGGAGCGTGGCGGTCATCGTCGTCGTGGAGGCAGGGGCCGTGCGCACGACCAACATGGCAGCCATCTCACCGTACCGAACGGCGCCCACGAAGACGGTGCAAGCGCTACAGAAGATGAACACGCCAGTGGAGATAGTGTACATGAAGAGGATCATGACGAAGACGAACCTGTGCTGGAGACTCCTGAGGAGCGCGAGAAGTTCTACCAAGAGGTACGCGGGATGTTTGATGACTGACGCGTGGACAGCTCACTCTTCGACCAAGCTTGTGAAACAACGAGAGGCAGAGCGCAAGAGAGCGATTGCGGAGGGCAAGATGGACGACCCGCTCGTTCCCAAACGCCTCGACGAAGCGATCACCATGGTCGGGACCTGTATGGACATGTGCCCAAGGTTCGAGAGGTACCGACGTGAGCGAGAGAACAATCTGGACAAGTGGGAAGTTGTACGTGCATAGCTGTTGCTTCATCTTATGGCTTCGGGGGCTGCTGAGTTTCGGGAGGTCGGGTCGGGTCCCTTCAGGTACGTATTCGCCCTTTTCGGGTTGTTGCCCTGAAGCGTGGTCTTTCCATTGACCACGATGGACGTGTATCATGCATGCACCGCTAACTTCAGTTATGCGTAGGGCCTGCACTCGTCCGACGTTGAAGAGCAGATGTCTCATTGTTGGCTTGCCGACGCTACGCCACTCAATGTATTCGATCCGACCTGCGAGCTGAAGCGGCCCCTACTGTTTCGACCACTTAGCTAATCCTCTCTGAAGATTCCGGGCACGAAGCGCGTCGACCACAAGCGCGCAGTGAAGATCTATGAGCGCGCGGCCGGTGACAAGACACTTCCTTCTGACCTGAGACCACCTCCCGTCCTGAAGGTATGTTGCAATCGTTGATACGCCACAAAATATACTCATATATGCGGCAGAAAACGCTTGATTACCTGTTCCACGACCTCTTGGTACGAGAAGGCTTCTCCCAAACTTACGACTTCATCCGCGATCGCTCGCGTGCCGTTCGCAATGACTTCACCATGCAACACGAGACTGGCCCGCTCGCTATCGAATGTCATGATCGCTGCGCACGATTCCATATCATTGCTCTTCACCTGGAGCGTGATAGCCCACGATTCTCCATAGCACTGGAAGAACAACAGCTGATGAACAGTACGTCGAGACGTTTTCCCGACCCAAGTCTTCATTAACCTCACACTTTTCAATAGCGCTTCAGAGCTTGAAAGAGTTCTACGAAGACCAACGTGGCCGATATCAAGCACCTACCGAACTCGAGATGCGTGTTTATCATCGACTCATCCATATCCGTGACCAGAGGGAACGCCACGAAGACATTCCGGACGAAATCAGGAATCACGCCGTGTTCCGTTTGACAACAGCATTCCGTCAACGCGTGCAAGCAGCCAGTGCCCCAATCTCGAAGAACTCGAAACTCGTCGTGGACGCTGAAGCTATGCAGATCTTTTCTCAATTAGCAGATGTGCTACGTGGCGAAAACAATGTCGTGATGATCTATCTGGTTGCATGCATTCTAGAGAGGCACTTCGGGAAGGAAGCCATCGACGATATTGAGGTCATTCGCGGAGACCTCAGTATTCCGGACATCATCGATGGCATCTCAAAACCCCTGGAGGAGGAGGCCCATCTATCTCCGGAGGATGAGGCCTTCGTCACTGAGAGCCCTACCTCCATCATGGAAGATAGTTCTGAGGCTCAGGATGTCTCTACCTCGGCCCCAGCGCCCCCAGCGCCCTCGCTCTTCCCCGCCTCATCCGCTCATCAGGCTTCCTCTCCCCCGATTGCCACCTCAACGTCCGCCTTCTCAAACTTCGGAGGGACGTCAGCGTCTAGCATCTTTGGGTCTAGTACCACTTTCCCATCATCAACATCTGCGCCTGCGAAATCAGCGTTCGGGAACTTGGCAACTAGGAGCTCTGTATTCGGCGGTGCATCATTTGGCCCATCATCTAGTGCTCCTGCTGCATCCGTCTTTGGTGGAAACGCACCAAAGTCGGTATTTGGCAACTTAAGCTCGTCCTCGAACCCGTTCAATTCAACTGCAAGCTTTGGTTCGCCATCCGACGCGTCTACTACTACTGCGGAGCCTGCAAAGCAGAGTGTTCCATCGACCTCGCAGCCCGTATGGTCCATGCAGCCGACGCCGATAGCGGCTTCGTCTACTGCACCAGCCCAATCGACACTCTTCTCCTCTACACCTTTCCCACCCGCCCCCGCAGAACCGTCGCCTCCCCGTCCTCTCAACCCCTTCGCATCCAGCTTCACCCCTTTCGGTGTCAAACCATCTCCTCCTGACCCTCAGCCTAGCTCATCCACATCACAATCATCTGAGGGAGCACGGCCTCCACCCCCGCAACCAGTCTTCTCTGACCCATTTGGTGCACCGCCAACTGGACCTCTGTTCCCTTCTTCGCAGTCTGCCCCAACTCCACAAACCAATGGTTTCTTCAGCATATCGCAGCCANCCCCCCGCGCCACAACCCGCTCTGCCACAACCGCCTGCTGCTGCACCCCAAGTAGAACCAGCGGCGTCAGGAGAAGAGGCTGCACGGGATGATATGCCACCTCCTCCAACACCCACACGTATCATCGAACGACGACAGACGTTATGGGATCTTCCCGGGTCATCTTCACCGTTTTCTCGTCTGAAGGAGGAGAAAATGACCTATACGCCCTCTCCCGGAACTCCGACCGTTCCGTCATCCCCCGTTTCCCCTACTGCTGCACCTCCCGTTCTGGGCAAACACAATCCCATCACTCTCCCCCCTACGCCAACCGCGAGATGGTTCGAATCTCCCGAGGCTTCCCTCTCTCGGAAGCGTTCTGTGATACACTTCCCATCGCTCACGATGCCTACGCCTAGCATGACCGACGTCCTGAGCCCCATCCACCTCACGACTCCTAACGGCAAGTCGACGCCCTCTGCCAGTAGCTCTTCGGGCCTCCTTCTGCAGATGGGTACGCCGACTGTCGAACGCGGACCAGTTCTGCAATCTCAACCAACCCTTATCATCGACAACACCTCTCCGGTGTCGGCCAAGCAACCGAAACCTGTCCTTGAGATCAAGACTAATGGGATCTCTTCGTCGCCTTCCAAGGGCAAAGCGAAGGAAACCCAAGAAGACCTTGAGCGAAAGGCGATCCACTTCCTGCGCACTGGCCTCCTCATGCGGGATTCCTGGACTCGCTGGAGGAAGCGCAGAGAGACCAACAAAGCTTGGGAGGAGGCTCGCAAGCGCAGCGAGTCTTACCAGGCCGAGGTGCACCGTGCACGTCTCTCAGCAAGCCAGAACGGCCGCCAGGCTGAGGATCAATCCCTCAAGAAGCGACGAGTGTCTTCAGTTCAGCCGGTAGACACCGTGCAGGCACGTCGTGTGAAGCGCCGCAAGTCGGCTCAGTTTGTCGCCGAACCATTGACGGATGAAGCTCTCGCTCAGCGATTACAGGAGGTACGTTGTCGCCTCTATTTCGTAGCAGTTGACGTAGTGTTGACTGTGGCAACAGAACCGCGAGGAGAACGAGAAACGGTGGGCTCAAGGCTCCTTCAGGCGAACAATCGCCGATCGTCTCAAAGCGGCCTTGCCTCCTGGCAGTGAGCTTCCGGAGTGGTGCATCTGGCTATCGACGAACTCTGTCAACGACAAGACGGCGATTTGGCTCGAGCACAAGTTCGACGTTCCTGCATCCGGTCACTGGATATCCGAGAACGTATTCTGCATCCCGGCGTTCGAATCGCTGGTGCAGCAGCAAGGCTCCCCTGGTCTGATCGTTTTCGAGCGTTCACCGCTTGAAGGCGTCGATGACGAGATTGAGAGGTAGGGATGCGCATATATCCAGCATACAGGATGTCGATGTTGACGCTACGCATCCGCACAGAAAATATCGGGTCATCGACGACTGTGCTCGTCTGAGGGACATTCTCGAGACTCGTCTTTCGCCGGATCAGGAACGATATACGCCTTGCCTCCTCGTCATCAACTGGTCAGAGAAGGAAGACGACGCAAATACCAGAGATTTCGTCGAGATGGTTTGTTTCCTTCAGGCGTAAATATCCTCACATGCTGACCATGCGCCAATGCAGACCCACAAGGCTGTACGAGACGGAACCTTGAAACATGTCTCCTACTTCTCTGTATCCGCAACCGCCAAGGAACTTGATCGGAAATTCGCAGACGTTGTAAATGCGACGCCGCTCGACACGGAGGATCGTCTGTCCGTACGGCTCTCCTGGAAGGGTATGTCACCATGGCCAGTCTGCATGAACAAGCGCTCATGAACCACCAGACATCCGGAAACTACTCATTGCTCCAGTCGAAACCGCTGTGTCCGACCTAGTGGATAGCTGCTGGTCCGGTGACGATTGTATGTACTCCTATGTGTGTTTCCTCATCAGTCTAACGGATGGCATGCAGTCAATTGGACTCGCTATGACAGAGTGATGGCCGCAACGGAGGAAATCCTGAACGCAGCACTTCGTACGATACTCGGTCTGTTCCCGGATACCCCCTCACACGTCACAATCGAGATACCAGAGGACGTACCTCAGCCGGGCGAGATGGGCAGAGGATACGCAACTGGCCCTTTCGCGGAAGGCCTCGCGAAGCTCTTGGCTACCTCAGCGCAAGAGGTTCTGGGAAGCAAGGTCTCCGCGTCGATCACCCTTGCCCGTGACGCCGTCGATGCGGCAGTACGCGACGTGGAGAGCGCAATCGAGTTGCGAGTCACTCGCCTCCGCCAACTTGCCGCGGACGAAGCACTGAAGGCATCCTTCGTCGGACCGTCCCCCAAACGGCGTGCATCTCAAGACGATCTTCGGCTTAATGGGTACGTTCACATCCAGGATAAATGTGCCGGACCGACCGTGCTCATGCGTGCCCAGGTCCATCTCCTCGAAGCGGATACGAACGTCGCCCTCAGAAGACGGCGATGTCGAGGTCGAAGCTGACGCCGCGTCGGTCTCTCCACCTCCAAGTACGTCGGGCGCAACGGACGTTGTCGATAAGCCTCTCGTGACCGTTGCGATGCTCCGCGCCTTGACACGCGACGTGCTGAAGACATACGGGACTTCGAAGTAGGCCCCGTATTCCTCGGACTTGATGCCGGAGTGTACGAGAAACCGCATGACTTTGTTGACGGAATTGCTCGCATACATATTGTCGCACTATCCCAGCTTTGTATATATTGTCCAGCTTGCTTACTTTGCACTGTAATGTGATAAATCCTCCCCAGAGGTGGATTGCTTACTCGAGCACTAACCAGTTGACGTCCATAGGCAAGGAAGTTATACAAATGGTAACGCGGTTCATATGATCAGTGATACAGCACCTCTGGTGCGTAAACATACAAGCCCAAAAGCAACATGTTCCTACAGCATGAATGTTGATACATACATCTTCCTTCCAGCGTCCGCTTCTGAAGCAACCACAATACTTATGCACTTTGCCGTTACAACCCCGCTCCCCTGCGAATGACTCTTCCGACTGATTGCTATCACGCTCTACGCAGGCTAATAGTAAAAGCGACGACAGACCGAGCTGTCATTTGATTTATCAGTACGAGTGGAACAACGACGGATGGCGACGCGCACCTGGTGTTGGCTCGCATCTCACGAGAAAGCAAGAGCAGCCCACGCTGCGACGGCTCCCATGCTTGCGATCGTAGCTGTCTGTGCGACCGCCGAAACAACGTTCATCGTGCGGCGACGCTTGGAGGGCAACGGCGCAATGAGACGCCCGTCAGAGCTTGCCGCCGTTGAGACGACGCTCTCCGCGTCTTCTTCACTCCGCTTGCGTTTCAGCGCATTCGCGGACTGCTGTGGTTGAGCATTTCCGCGTCGAGCTCTCGGTATACGTGTGGTACTCACCGACGAGGCTGCAGCTGCAGCGAGTTTGACTTCAGCAACGGCGGCAGCGGCCTCAGCACGGAGATTCTTGACGGCGTCTAGTTCCTCAGCCATGCGCGCCCTTGCCTCTTGCTGCAGCTCGCAGGTTTCTGTACCGTCACATCAATAAGTTAAATCCCAACGTAGAGTGAATGCCAGGCGAACCCTGCAGGATGTCCTTGGCAGCACTGATATCCTTGACGAGCTCCTCCATGCGCGCGGACTCTCGCTCAGCGAGCATGCTGCGCTCTTGCAGGTCGGAGACGAGGGTACCAAGACCATTGAGTCGTGATTGAATGCTGGAGAGTTGGTCGTCACGCTCTGAGAGGCGGTTGTTCGTTGCTTGCATCTGATTGTCGAGTATGCCGAGGCGGTCCTTCGTCTGTTGGACATGACTGGCGAAGATGACCTCCTCTTCCTCGTGCGTCGCCCTCATCGCATGAAGCTCGTTCTGGCATAATCAGTCAAGTAGGGAGTGCGGTCAGAATTCTGACAGATACTGACCAGGATTTCCGTCGCTTGTGCCTCAGCCATGGGTATATGCGTGTCGATGGCTTGTGCACCATGGTCTATATGGTCTTCCACTCTGAAGTTTGTCGCGATGATTGTCTGTAGCTGTCTTGCGAATGCTTCGTCCCTCGGATCAAAGTACTCTGGATCCTCCACAGGATCAATACTTTCAACCGCTTCAATCTCAACTTCTTCTACAATCATCTCATCGGGAGCGACCACCTGAGCCGGCGGTGGGAATGGCGTACTCCCTTCATCATCGGATATCTCGATAACTTCGGGGTAGACGACCACTGGAGCGTCGATGGGCGCAGGCGAGAGCTCAGGAGCACTCGGGGTTGATTCTTCACAGGACGCCGAGGCACTCGACGACCCAGGCCAGGCTCCGACAATAGGAGGTTCCTCACCACCAGGCAAAGAAAAGGTAACTTCGGCATTGTCCGGAGACGCGGACCGACTAGAAGAGAGCTCCATGTCTTCCTCCTCGAATCCTGCGGAAGGTACTACTTGAGCTCCCCCGCATAGCGATTGGTCATCGAGCTCTTCTGAGAGGCGCTCTGGCACGAGGTGGACCGGGGGTAAGATGCTCTGAAGGAGGCGGATACGTCGGCTCTGGCTGCCTGCTCTGAACAGGAGGCGCTGGGAAGTAGGTGGAGGATTATATGGCAACGTCGGCGGCGATATCTCTCGGATGTCAGATTCGCCGTCCGACGTCGACGGGGATGACTCCGGAGAGGGAGGGTATACGCCATAGCGACCAGAGTTAGTCCTGGTGAGGGGCTTGTCCGGACTGGCCGGGTCGTCGTTGGTGACCGAGTTTGGCAGGGGTGAGGGTGCTCGTAGAGAGGCGTCCCTGCCAAACATCAGCTGCACGCGGACCACGATGGGGCGCACGAGGAAGGCATCCCTCCCAACACTCTTCCCAAAGGTGATTTGGTCGCCATCGGCCAGGACTGTGGGCACCTCCGGCAAACATGGGGTTGACACGAGTTCACCCGGCCTGAGGATGTGTGTTCCATGGTGGGAGCGGAGGTCAATGATATATACCTTATGTCAGGGGAGAATGCAGTTCAGTATGCGGCCTCTGATGCTCAGAGGGGACCGTGGCATACGTTTCCGTACTCGGTGAAGGTGATCTTCGCATGCTTACGACTCACTACCGGGCACCGAAACAACGCTCGCCCGGGGTCGTCAGGGACATTCCCTTGACTAGACTTGCGTCCGACAGAGATCGTACGAGACGTAGACTTTGTGAAAGTGAGTGTTTCTGCGGGTTGGTCTCCGTACTCGTCGACATGGAGAACAATGCCTTCCACGCTGATGAGTACCTCTCGCCCGCATTGGGCGTCGCATAGAGACAACACACCTGCGATATTGAGCTTGCCTGGAGTCGAGTCCATCGTGCTGAACGTCCTCGACGGTGTCGAGATGATTATCGAGAACGAGGTCGAGGGCAAGCAGCGGCAGCCGGGCGACGCGTGCTAAATGGCTGTGACTCAGGCGTGACTTGGTGCCCCTGAGGATCAGAGTCACGCGTGACTATTTCCTTTTCCGCGAAATTCACGCTCTGGCTCTCCGCCACAACTCTGCCCTTTACCTCCACCTTGGCACAGTAGGGCACGCTATAAGCATGGCTTCAACAGCGGAGGCGTCTAGCGCATCTTCAGAAAAGAAAAAGCCGATTGTGATCATCACAATCGGGATGGCCGGGGCGGGAAAATCCACTTTCGTGCAGCGGATTAATTCGTATTTGCATTCAAAGGAGCCTCCTTCGCCGCCATACGTCCTCAATCTGGATCCAGCGGTTGCAAATACACCATTCGAAGCCAACATTGACATTAGAGACACTGTAGACTATCACAAAGTCATGAAGGAGTGTGTGTCTCTCCTTTCCCGTGCTGGTTTGGTAGATGACTAACGCGGCCTCCGCAGATACAACCTGGGGCCCAACGGAGGCATTCTGACTGCGCTCAATCTGTTCACCACAAAATTCGACCAAGTGCTCGACATCGTTGAGAAACGCGCCGACACAGTCGAGTACGAATCATTCTTTTCGTCTACCTACAAAGTCCCACGCAAGTTAACATAATTCAGTTACGTCATCCTAGATACCCCTGGGCAGATTGAGATCTTCACTTGGTCTGCGTCCGGTGCAATCATCACGGATGCCGTTGCTTCGTCTCTGCCGACGGTCGTGGCATACATCATCGACACGCCCCGGACAACTGCTCCGGCGACGTTCATGTCGAACATGCTCTACGCTTGCAGGTCAGTAGAGCCGCCTTCCCGCCAAAAGCCATCACATTGAACCGCGTACCCCACAGTATCTTGTACAAGACCAAGTTGCCTTTCATCTTGGTATTCAATAAGACCGACGTAGAGCCGCACGACTTCGCTATCGAGTGGATGCAGGACTTCGAGGCGTTCCAAGCCGCGCTTGCGACTCACAAGGGCACGACGGACGACGAGGGCGAGCCAACGTACATGAACAGCCTCATGAACAGCATGAGTCTAGTACTAGACGAGTTCTACAAGCACCTAACGGTTGGATATCTCGCCTCTCGCCAGAGTGACTTCCTAGCTGACGCTGCATACTAGGCGGTCGGCGTCTCCAGTGTTACTGGCGCGGGGATCAAGGAGTTCTTTGACGCGGTAGACGCATCGCGCGCCGAGTATGAGAAGTACGTCCAGTCTTCCTTGATCCTTAATTAATATTTACTCGATACTGACCATCCACAATCCAGGGAGTACTTGCCTGAACTCCAGCGCGCGCGGGAGGCCCGTGAAAAGTCTCTGAAAGCGGTGAAGGAGGACTCTCTCAACAGGTTTATGAAGGATCTCTCACTCGACCGGGAAAAGAACCCGACTGCCGCCGCCGCGGACCGCTGGGATCCCGAAGAAGAGGAAGAGGATGATGACGATCTCGACGTGAATATCATCGACCGCAGTGCGTACATCTATCTCTCTTATCCGCACCACATGCTCATAACCGCGGACCATGTATCAGGTGAGGATGCGTGGCCCGGGCAATACATCGATGTCACCCGTATGCGCCCACGGAATGACCAGGGCATGGCTTGGCCGAGACCAGGTTGAGTGCCGACCGGGCGAGACTCGGTGTGTGCTCTGGAGACCGGTGGGTGCGTCAGGGTAGGAAGAATTTATCGGTGTATGTATATTATCAGCAACGCTGCTCCGCTCGCAACGAACCCCGAATCACAAGGATAGGCTACTTCCTCGTGAAGCTAGTCTCTCCCGGAAGCGTGTGCTGTGTCTCACGTCCGTTCAGCTGCAGTCCATCCGCAGCGTGCTTCGCGCGCCCGTAAGCCTGCCAGCGGTGGCGTTGGTTGACATTTGGAGTGACGACCGTATGGCAACGACTGTCCGGCATGCGTGCCCCCCCTCTCGTGCATCAGGTGCGATCCATTCGGCCTCATGTGAACCGTCAGGCCTATTTTGCCGCTCGTCAACCCAAATCCACCGCTGCATTCCTGCCCTTGCTTTTTTCTCGGACACGATGTGATGGGTTCGGGACGCTCATGTCGTCACAATAAGCCTTGTAAATTCCACTCGTGCGATCCCGCCGTTCAGAATTTGGCTCGCCCACTGCCAACCAGGGAAATTGCCGTGGCAGCGTGTCGAACATCATGAAATAATTCCTTGGCCGTGCTCAACCGCCCGCGACTCATATCGGCGAAGGATGGTGTATTTCCAGGCTCGCCACAGGTACGGTCAGGTGTTGAAACACGGGTCCCACCATTGATTTCGAGCCGCAGGGCCGCTATTTCCGAAGATTTAGTGTGGAACCCCTATCTTGACAGCGGTCTAAGGTACTGAGCCAACTTCTCTGCTGATTATTATTCGTCGACAGGATGCCGAGTACTTCAAGGAACGGTGTTTTTGTAAAGGTGTGAGGCGTAGAAGTTAAAATGGTTCGTAACAGTCTGTACCCGCTGAGCCTCTTTTGCGTTGATTCCGCGGAATACTGCCAGCAAAATCGGGGCGGAATGTATCGTGTCTTTGCTGAGCCACTTCGGCGCTTAGCGAGATATCATCGATGGCTCTACGCTTTCCTGACACTGTCTTTTGACCGGTTCAGTAAACTTTTTTTTTATTTGCGAGGGTTCCTACGGCATCCAGACCAACGCCAGTGGCGAGAGGGCCGAAGCGATCGCCTGTCCTGGAATATTTTGAGAGGTTGGCAATGTGGCAGAATGACAATGTGGCCCAGTCGCAAGCGTGGCGTTTAGGAACAGTTGTCGGTCCGTCGATTACATATCGCCCGTAGATCGTTCGATCAGTTCCGGAGATTCATCCTCGCCGCGGACTGCGCATGCTGCCGCTGATACCGCGCGGTCAGTGAATGGCAGTTGGCTCGTACTCACGACCGACAGGACACTCACGAGGCGGTCCCGTCTGTGAATTTGTAAAATGTTCCTCATTGGTGTACATCACACAACAACTCATACATCGAAGTCCATGAGTCGGTCAAGCAGCTCAGGATGAGATGCACATATAGAGTGAGAACAGGGATGTAGGAGGAAGTGAGTTTAGAGCGCCGACGGTCGGTCATGGCGCATTTCGATCCGGATGAACGTAAAGCTTACTCCATAGCTCCGCATTCCTCCACGCTCTGCAGTTGCTATCAGTCAAACGAGACTCGATCACCCTCGTTACAACCGGTAGCGTGTTGGCGTCAGGTCGAGGCTCGTGTTGGGTGAGTAACGGGGCACTCAGCTGCCTCTACTAAGACTGGTGTGCGCGCTTGGATTTCTGAGGATGGTGCCCGAGCCCTTTGAGTTGGGAGTATAAGCAGCTTTAATATACGACAATGCGAGATGGAACGGTTGGACATGACTGGAAACGAACCTGGATACGGGCGGGAAGCAAGATGACCTTTCAACATTCCTTAATTGTGTTCGGTTGCTCCCCGCACTGCATCACATTTCCTTTTGAAGCGGAGCACTTGCTTATGTAATCCCCTATAAAGCCCATAACTTGCAGCACGGTGAAAGGCCCCTCACCCTCCCCATCTCCGTCTCTGTTCGCTCGCCGTCGTCCCTCCCTCTCTTCCGCCCTCTCAATAACCAGCAACGACCCGAATCGCTCTCTAGGAACACCTCAAGACTTTTCAACTGAAGAACCCTCGGCGCAATGGAACGGTATGTCAGACAATCAAAGGGTGTGGCGAAGATTGTGTCCTCATGAACTCTCAAGGTATTCCAAGATTGAGAAAGTTGGTGAGTACCAGGAGCAACAAACACCATCACATACTGTTCAGAGGCTGAAGCGTGTTCGCAAATGACTAGGCGAGGGTGAGTCGCTCATTGTACGCTCCTCTCACCCTGATGTCTTACCGTACATTCCATCTATTTCCTCCATCTTTGGTTCGACATAGGTACCTATGGTGTCGTATACAAAGCCCGGGATATCCACACGAACAGAGTCGTCGCCCTCAAGAAGATCCGATTGGAAGCCGAAGACGAAGGCGTACCGAGCACTGCGATCCGGGAGATCAGTTTGTTGAAAGAGCTGAAGGACGATAACGTGGTCAGGTAAACATTCTGCAAGTTCCTCTTTGCTGTTCCCCAGTCCCCCCTCTTTCTTTTCCTCGATCGTCCATCTATATCTTTCAACGAGGCACGATCACTGAATATGACTCTCTTCGTCGTCATTACAGGCTTCTTGACATCGTTCACGCGGATCAGAAGTTGTACCTCGTTTGTGAGTTCCTCGACGTTGATCTCAAACGCTACTTGGAGAACGGCAACAAGAGCGGGCGCCCTATCACGCCGGAAATCGTCAAGGTGTGTTTATATCTTCCTCGAGGCAAAATCATCCACCGCGCCGCTTCGAACGCGCTATCACCGTAGAACGGCGCGTGTTTGACGCGTGTGATTGGCTTGCGTCGCGTCGCAACGCGTCCGGACATCTGCCATGCCCTGTGTAATTCGTTCCATGCTATGTGTCACGTGACGTCATACCTGCGGGGAGATCCACCGTGCGGACTTAGGGTGACCGGGGCACGCCTTGCTAAACCCCTTGACAGAAATTCACCTACCAGTTGGCGTCCGGACTGTTCTATTGCCACTCGCACCGCATCTTGCATCGCGACCTCAAGCCGCAAAATCTGTTGATCGATTCGAATGACAACCTCAAGCTTGCCGACTTCGGGCTTGCGCGCGCGTTCGGCATTCCCATGCGAACGTACACGCACGAGGTGGGCGTCACTATTGCTATCATGTCCGCGGGCTGTCAACCGATCCACGTTTTCTGTCTCTTGATAGGTCGTGACGTTGTGGTATCGTGCTCCAGAAGTACTCCTGGGATCGCGTCACTATTCAACGGCGATCGACATGTGGTCTGTTGGATGCATTCTCGCTGAGATGTGCATGCGTGGGCATCCGTTGTTCCCTGGTGACTCCGAGATCGACCAGATCTTCAAGATTTTCAGGTACGTTGCGATGGCTGCGGTTTTTGCGTCGAGATGGCCCTGAATTGGCTGTGTTCAGGGTGCTCGGGACTCCGACTGAGGAGATCTGGCCTGGTTTGTCCTCGTTGCCTGACTACAAGCCTTCGTTCCCCCACTGGTCACCACAAGACCTCCGGGACCACGTTCCAACATTGAACGCTGAGGGAATCGATCTACTCAAGGTTCGTTATCCATCACCGTGGCATGTCGACATAGGCTCACTGTATATACAGCTCATGTTGACATACGATACCTCGAAGCGCATCTCCGGTAAGTATATCGCACAGCGATTTACGTCTATGACATCATGTTCTAAACATCACGACATGTAGCGAAACGCGCGCTTCTCCACCCATACTTCTCCGACTTCAAACCGACCTAGCTGCGCATCCCGTGCATGACTTAGAACTCTGCCCTGGGTCCTGCCGCACCGCTTTCTGCCTCCTCGGCTTTCCCATCACATCTCGCGCTCTTCGTCGTCGGCTGTTGTCCTCCTTTCGTTCGCCATGCCGCTCGTCCAATCATTCGCTTGTCCGTTGTTCATGTCGATATCCACGCAGTCACGATCGCCCCGCTTTCCTATATCCCGCCTCGCGCCTTTCGCAAACGCATCTCATGACATCACCCTCTCCCTCTGTCTCCCGTCCCGGCTCCTCGCACTTCACTACAGTTACAGCTCCACTTATAACGCGCACCTACGTATACATATATGCCCGCGTACGTACATTAGCATGTATTGCCCCGCCATCCGTCGTCGTCAATCCTCTTGTGTTTCATACTCGGTAACAAGCCGCTTCATGATATCCTCAGAAACTAACGCGGTGTGTGTAAAGGTTTCTCACTTGCAAACTTTCTGAGTATCAACAGATCGACTTTCGACAGGGGGCGAGTAGGCGCCCGCGACGCGCCAGAATTGGACCTCCGCGAAAGATGGTTTTTACAGCCTTCACCGTTCACTACTGGTTAACGCAAGGTCTCTCACTTATCCCGCACGCACGCTCTTGCCAGATATCACGCGACAAGGAGCAGCTTCCTCTGAGGTCGAGCCATTCTCTCCCTGCACTGTCTAGAGCTGCTTCTGTCTCCCTGCAGGCGGCAGGCGGCACGCCGACGGCGATGCATCAGCTATCAGCATACCTTACAAAGGCATGCGGTTCGGCCTTCTTGATCTCGTAGCGCTTGATTTGAAACCATGCAGGGCCACCAAGCAACTTATTCAGCTAGAGGCGAGCCGTCTCATGCCTACGCCTGGCTCGTCAGTCAGATCAGCATCCCACAGCGCTGCATTGTAGTGCCTGACCACCACAGCTTCTAGCAGCGTGACCACTGATCTTCAGAGGTCATCACGGGTGCCTCTTCAAGTATGTGATGGACGTCCGGGTATTATGGCACGTCCCATATGATGTTGCAGCAAGGCGAAGTCGAGAGTTGGGCGGACGACACTCGCACCCTCGAGGCCACCTCACAAGTGCTCCAGATGATGAGGAAATCCCGCCAGGAACGTCTAGAGGCTATTTGCCATCCAATGTTACCAGTGGTCCTGGACAGTTATTTCATACGGAGGTACGTAAGTTGTAGCTGGTATTTGATTTCTATCCCGCATGATCCCAGAGAACAATACCATTGACGTGCATGGCCCATGGGCCTTTCCTCAGGCTACTCGGTTCGTCCAGTGTGGTCTCAATCGGCTTTACCCACACAGGCCGCTGGATCGCTCTAGGAAAAAGCGCGGTCCGCATCGCCTCCGTAATTCCAAACGCTAAACGTGCACGATCTGCGTCCTATTGCAATTTCAGACAGTCGGGTGACTGTGTGTGGTCCAACGGAAGCCCTAGCAAGGTGATGATGGAGCTCCCTGCACGACCTAGGGCTTCCGTATATGGTACCGGACGTATCGGAGGTTGGTGAAGGACACCGCCGCTTCCCCATATGTGTTGAAGACGCTGGGTGCCGCCATCTGAAGTCTGCAGACTGGATGTCTATCTCCATTAGGTTCCATATTGGAGTGCTGGGTTGTGCGGCATCTAGCTTCGGTACCGGAGACAAGCCGCGGTGCCCATGATGCGCTTCTCTTTGATGCTACCCACTGGTACCTTGCTCACGGTCAGTAACCTAGACGCTAAACGTGGTACAAAAGGGCTCATACTGTGCGTGTATTCCCTCAGCATCGAGCGAACTTCACTCGCTCAAGATGTTTCTCTCTAAGGGCTTCTTGCTGGGATCGTATCTCACCTATGCATCCGCCTCCGCAGTCCTCCCCCAAAGGAGTCCGATTCTCCAGGCCAGGGATACTGTGAACGGGTCTTGCATCTCCGGGCCAGATACGTCCTGCGTCTCTCTCGTCAGTCTCTGCGTTGCAAGCATTGCTTCAGGAGAGGTACGCATGTCCTGCTGCGGCTGTCTTGTCTGCACAAACGCTGAAATATACTCGCAGGTCGGTTCTACCGCATTCTGGAGTAGCAATGTGTGCGCTGCGGCTGCAACGTGCGCTGGTGTGAGTGTTTCTTGTACCTTTCTAGCATGAGCTTCAGCACTGACAGGACCTTTCAGATGGGCACGGTACTGAACGCCGCATGCTGCGCAGGAACTTGTAGGCAGCCTCTGGACATCAATAGTCTCGACTATGACAACGTGAGATTTCCGGCGTATGCTCGGACTTGTGCAGAGAATACTGACTACTTTTGGCACATTTCTGCTAGGTCTACGCTACGATGGTTGGCGATTGTGCATACCAACCTGGCGGATGCTCTTTGACTTGGCGTAAGTTCTACTCCAACCAACTACTCTTACACACGGTACCGACTGCTTACTGGTGAATTCATAGAACCCTTTGTCGACTGGTTCTACAACACCATTCAAGGCACCGGAACCAATATGTGGCCTCTGTGCGTATTCCGACTTCGAATCTCGCTGGAGCAGCATCGTCTGACGCCGTCTATATGGCAGCTCGGGCGACTATGTTCTCGGATGGTGGTCCGAGATCGCGACATGGACGGGCTTCTGCACGGGTGACGAGTGCGTGGACGGGGCGATCCCGTACACCAACTTCAACGACTGGTTCCACTACTCGTCCGCGGTCGCCGTCACGACACCGGGAACACCAGAGTATGCTCCGCCGCTGAGCACGAACATCGCAGACAACCAAGACATGTGGACTCCGAACTTCTACTGGCCTTGCCCTTTCGACGATCTCGACGAGTGTTGGTGGGACTACGGCCCCCCGACCGCGGCGACCTCGATCTCCAGCAACATTGCACCAGCAGTGGTAGCCAATGTCGCGCAGGTCAAGCAGCCTACGCTCGGACGGAGTGCGAACTTCACGACCAGCAGCGTCGCCAAATCGGACTACCAGCCGAACAGTCCATTCCCCTTCGGCCGTGCGTCGTACGAGCCTGCCAACACTCCTCCGCCTGTGTATGTCAATGGCAAGCTCATCACGATCCACTTGAATGGCACCACCGTCAACTGGGAACACGACACCGATACCTCCTCATCGGGTGCCGATACGGTGCCGGGTAGCGTCAGTCCAACGCCGACGCGTGTCGAGCCGACGCCTGCGACCACCGTCTCTGGCGCGCTGGTCAAGAGGGCGACGATCACGCCTGCAGCATGCAACGGCGGCAGGAGCCCCATAGAGACCCCCGCGGTCCTCCCGACTCTCACATACTTCTGCTCGTTCTTGCCGAACATCTGCGCCAATATTCGCTCGCATGGTGATTGGGACCACACCACAGACTCCATGGAGCTCACCTACGATCCATTCGGAGACAGCTCGAACCGTAGGGACGTATGCACGACGGATGTGAAGACCGTCTTCCAGGTGGCTGGTCAGTGCGATCCAATGGACCACAACCCCGTGGATTGGAAGGTGAGCGTCAGTGCCACGTTTGCCTGACCGTTGCTCAACTTGCACCAGGTCTCCTGCGACGAATTCCCCTTCAACTCCTCTCTTGAAGGCGGAGAGGGCAATGCTATTGTACAGCGCGTCCCGACGAGAGAACAGCAGCACCAGGGTACCCTTCAATCCTCGATCACGTACCTTCGGCGGATACAGACCAACGGCGCGACGTCCTGGCAGGGCAATTCGGGCAAGATGTGCCACAAGTACGTTCTCAAGCTCGTCGACAACGTGCCCGCCAACGCGGACGCCGGGTCTATCGGCAGCCTGGATCCCGGCTCCGCGTTCTTCGCGAAGACAAACACGCTCAAGTGGATCAAGGACAAACGAGTGCTGAACAACAGGTACCCGCGCTCGTTCACCAGCACGTCTTGGGCATATGCTGCCACAGACACTGCGCTCGGAGTACCCGGATGGAAGGCAGTGACCTTCAACTGTGCGCCCACTTCGACCGCTTGCACGACGACCACGAACGTGCCTCGTGCTCTTGCTACACCCACTCAACACGCCGTGCGTCAACCGCACGCCCCACCTGCCTTGATTCAGAAGCGGGACGATCCCGCTTGTACCATCTCCAGCCAGNCCCCCTCTGCCCACGACATCAGCCGCAGCCTCTGCCCTTGCTTCAGATAGCGCGGACACTGCAGAGGCTGCTGCAGCTGCAGCTGCCGCCGCACTTGCCTCCGCTTCGAATCCTACCGCTGACGAGGCCGCTGCCGCTGCCGCTGCCGTCTCTGCCGCAGCGGCTCTGGCACCTGCTGCTGCTGCGTTGGTGCGTCACGCTGGAGTTGCTGCTTGTCATCACGATGCTGATT
This sequence comes from Trametes cubensis, assembly GCA_029747595.1. Classification (NCBI taxonomy): domain Eukaryota; kingdom Fungi; phylum Basidiomycota; class Agaricomycetes; order Polyporales; family Polyporaceae; genus Trametes; species Trametes cubensis. The sequence continues at coordinate 125,606 of JAPEVG010000015.1, forward strand.
TTGTGTTGAATTCTAGGCCTCGGCCGCAGATGACGCCTCGATCGCGACTGCTGCCGCCGCCGCTCAATCAGCGTACGATGACGCCCAGGACTCGATCTCTTCGATTTTGAGCCTCGGCCCTGACATTCCTGATTGGCTGTCAAGCATCCACGACTCGGTGAGTTGCCGGTATCTCTCGAAATTGTGGAAGCAGACAGGCTCATGTCTGTCTTCAGGTCTCGTCCTCGTCATCTGCTGTGGCCAAGGCCATCGCGAGCCAGCAGAATGTTATGAACCCGCAGACAAGGTCGCCCCCTGACACAGCACCTATCAACAACCCCGTGATCAACAACGGCCCTCCGCCCAATGTCCCACCTGCAGCCTGCTTCCCTGCGGGCTCGACGGGCTTCGTGAAGATTGGAGACGCCTACCTTGTCAATCAGAATGGCAAGGCGCCCGCGACCCTCGTCGACGTCGGGTCGGACGCGTACTTTGGCATGACTATCCCGACCAACGTCGCGGTGGAGCCCGTGGATGGCTGCCAGAGCATCTACACGTGGAACTTCAATGCTCCGGCGTTGCAGCCCGACTTCCAGGTCGACTGTTCCACCAACGAACTCGGAGGGTACTGGAACGGAGAGAAGTTGACGTGCTACGCGTACCCGACGACCAACGGCCAATTCATCGTGATCTGTGGTGACAATATCGCGAACGTCTACTCCTGCCTCCAGAACTCTGGGATGTATGGGCAGGTCACCTCTGCGGTCTTTACGTGGGCTACCTCCTGAAGTGATGTAAAGCGATGTACGATTGTATGAAATATGTCTCGGCGCATACGTCGAATTATGCTACTATATTCAGTGCCTAACGTACGGAAGCACCGGTAGACTCTACGACCGACAAACATAACAAGCAAAGCAGAGCTCGTCCTTGCCGCCCCACTCTCCCGCCTCCTAACAGACATCGAATGAATCAAAACTAATTTCCGTTCATCGTCAAGAATCAGGCGGAGCACACTGAGGGTATCAGGCCTGCGGAATCCAATTGTACCAGACTCTTATAGGATGATGCCATGCTGCTTGACTTCATGGGTCGGCCATAGTGGTAGACTGGTAGTAAACGGCTAAGGATAAAACAACAGGACAACCAAGGGTGGTGTGTAGTATGGCGCCCTCGTTGGCATATTGGTGGGAGACAGCGGGCATCTTGCAACCTAATACAGCTTGATAGGAGAGCAACGAATACCGAACATTCTTGCAGATGTCTGCAGTGGTCAGATCACGCTGTACGATAGACACCTGCTTGGCACGCACCTTGAACACCGTGCCAGCACACAGCTGCCACCGCGATTGGCAGAGTTGGGGTCCGAATCTAAGCACTTCGTTTGCCTGCTGGGAGAGCGAAATTGGTACCCTGCGCAAGGCAGATAATGTGCGGAAGAATAAGTAGTTTAGATGTCGCCATGCGCATAGCCCACCGCAGTATGCGAGACTGTCAATGGGGTGATGGAGTCCGCGAGGCATAAGAGTCGTTTTCGAGCTCGGCCCCTGCAACGCCGCCCATGCTGCCCTGCTCGGAGAAATAGCGCACGAACTCGATGTGAGTAGTGAACCATATCTATATATACAAGGTTCAGCAAGACTGGCATCCTGGCGCAGCAAGGCATCATGGCCGACGTCCCGCACTCCCCTACGACCTCGGTCCTGAGAATGTCCCGGCCTCCTGGGTCATCATGTCAGCACTCGCGTTGTTCCCGACTAACCGCGGCAACTTACCAGCACGGTGTAAGAAGTACCCGGGGGACGGCGCGATGAGGATTGTTGCCATCTCAAGCTGCATCGATCACCTCCCCGAACAAACCGAAGGCCGTCGGCAGCTGTCGAACAAGGTGAGAAGTTTCAAATAGTTGAGAACTTCGCGGCTTCCGCCGCGCCTGCCACGATGGTTTGCCTGGGCTGCTACACCCTAGAGACGCTCCCCTCGGCTGAGACTTCAACAGAGGCAAGAGTGCCTGGTGCAGAGAACAGGCAGCATCGTTGCGAGTGCTGTATAGAAGAACCGGAGAACGTAAACTGGCAGATCCCTGATAGGGGAGGTGAATGTGAATAACGTCAATTTTGCGTTCCAGTTGAGATGGCTCGAGACTCACGAACGATGGTCAGAATGGGCTGTGATCTATCAAGAGAAACATCTGTGTCTTCGGGAACGCTGCTCTACTAGTCACTTACTACCTTGTGTAGGTTGTGCCAGTGCCAATTAAGGGACATGTTGGCGCGTTTCGCCATTCTTCGTGGACATTTTGCCGCCCAGGTTCCTCTCACCCGAGCCTGCCGACGCTATACACGGCAAGTGAGACGTGGTTTCTCTTGATACATCTGCATAAGAACTAGCATATGAAGAGCGAAGTCTTGCAGAGTGCGTGATAGCAAGAGGTTGAAAGAGCTCCGAGCGCTGTAAGTCACCACCGTATAGCCGTGGGTACGCCGTAAAGAGGTTGCGATCATAGTCCCAGTCGTCTTTTCGTACCTCATGGTTTCGAGGAAATCATACATATAATCCGCAAGGGTTAATGCCAGTGGTATGCTAGCGGAGTTGACGACTCGGGACAGAGTCCTTGTGCGAGAAGTCCCAGGCTGAGTGGTTTGGCGCTCATGTTACATAAGCGCCTGAATGACGTCCGGAAACAGTTGAGAACATTTTCAATTCTTATTCCTTAGCAATTTGGATGTTACTGCCCATCCACCAGTATGATACACACTGCCCTCTGTTCTTCATTCTCGACGAATACATACTATAAGTTAAACGAGCTTCGCAAGGACTACTCGGACTGTAGAACTTGGATCACCCCGATCCTCCCAGTTGGCCTGACATGATTGCAGGTTGTCCGTAATCCGCATGTCGAATGCCCTCAGCGATGACAAGCTGCCAGTTCAAGGTGAGTTCAGGTACATCGACTTGTAACTCAGTGATGTATATCAACTCATGGCATTGCTCCGCCATAGTTCCTGTTTTGTAAGGGGATGCCGTAATCCCGGCATCCGCGAGAAGACAAATTCGAGGCTGACCTTCGTTGTACAATGAAGAAAGCCGTTCTTGATGGAGGTAAGTTGAGTTTGCGCAATCGAACCGGAGCAAGGTCAGGACACGGCCAACGTGCTGTCTTTGCTGGTACTCCTTGCTAGTCCAGAAGCCATTTAAACTCCAAACTCCAGAGAGGACGCATCCCGGAGATTTGAATACAAGGGCGAACATTGGCAAATCGTCGTCCGTGTGAACTACTCTCAGCATATCCTACAGAGACGCAGATGCAACCTACTGCTTCCGCATGGGAGGAAGGGTTCTTCGGTATCCTACTGCCAAAGCACCACCCTGAGTGGTGATAAGATCATTTCGAGTCGCGTTCGGATTGACTGTGCGCTTTCCAGCATCAGATAGCGCGCTCAAGAAGGCGACCACGAAAGGGAATTGCCACGTCTCGTGTGGGATCTCGGCTTCTACATCGGCGCTCGTGAGGCAATCGCCACTGTTACGATCCCCGGTGGCCGAGAAAGTTGTGCGGGATTTGCGGGATGGAGTGGCGGCCGTAGGAGGAAAGGACGGGAGCGTTTATCCAAGTAAGTCTTTGACTTTTTATTGGCGGCACCAATGTCATGTTGGCTGACTGGCGGGCCAACTTGAACGCTGCACTTTGGACGCGCAGACCGTTAATGACAGGCTCTTGCGTTGAACAAGCACCGCCTCTTTTGCTGCCGTGCGGCGCTCGGTGCTCAGGGCACCGTGCTGTCGTATTAAACTTTGCAGCGCTCTACAACACTGCGATCCATCGGAGCTTCTGATCATGTCTTCATGGGCCTGAAGCTTGTCTTTGGTCCAAACTTATAGACGTGCGCTGTCCCCGATAAAGCCAGAGCAGAGCTTGTCCCTAAATACCTCGTGCTCGAGCCCCATTCTCCGTGGCTCTGGTCCGCCTCACCACGCACCCCGTTTCAAGTTCCTTGTTCTCGCCTTCCTTGGTTGTACTACCATGAAGAAAACGGTACCGCTGGACCTCGCCGCCGTGATCTCTACTACCCTCGAAGGCATCCTCTATGGTGAGTTTTGTGCACACCTTCAGCGGACGTCATGCTAATCCAAGGCTTGGGGATCTAAGGTTTTTCTATATTCATGTTCGGCGTTACGATGTACATTCTGAAGGAGAATAGTCGACGGGCAGGACGAGAAGTGAATTACAAGATGCTGTCTGTCTCAATCGCGCTCTTGGTCTGCAGTACTGTGGTACGTACTTCACATATGTTCACGCAAGTCAGCATAACTTACATCCTATCTTAGCACATGATCATCGATTTCATTCGTGCTTGCAGAGGGCTGGTTTTCAAGCGCGATACATTTCCTGGGGGACCTGTTGCATTCTTCGGTCAACCGTCCGAATGGACGTTCGTAGCGAAAAACGCCGTTTACACTGTTCAGACGCTCCTTGGTGACGGCATCCTTGTCAGTCGGCGCATCGCTATGACTTGTCACATTGTTCATCATTGATGACCGTCCCTCTATCTTTGCCCTTCAGATCTATCGTTGCTACATGGTCTGGCAGACCTGGCTCATCATCGCTCTCCCCATTGGTTTATGGGTCTGGGTTGGAGGTAAGTGCGGCATGGGTTCCATCTGAGAAGCTGTAGGCTCACGCGATGTCATACAGTGGTGGGAATACTTTCCGTGCACGCCGTTGCGATTGTACCGTTGGGTGCAGGCACTGTCTTTCTCAAGGATGTCGGACGATGGATCACTGCGTTCTACGCATCCACGCTCTCCACCAACTTCTTCGTCACGAGTAGGTTCATCAGACTATTGTGAGCCTCCTTCCCTCTCTCACGATGTCTCCTCGTTAGTCCTTCTCGCTTACAAGATCTGGATCACCAATCGCCGGGTATCTCGCGTGCGCCAGGGCTCACTTCTCCCTGTAGTCCGTGTCGTCGCCGATGCGGGTGTACTCTACTCTGTCACCCTCGCGGCTGCTCTCGGTTGTTTCGTACAGAAGTCCAATGGTCAATATGTTGTCCTGGACATGGTGAGTCTCTCCCGCCCCTTCTCCTCGCCTTCCCGCCATCAAGCCTCCTTATCCTCCCTCCCTCGCGCCTCCCTGTCGGCGCCTTCACCACTCGCATATTGCACACGTAGACGCCCGACGCACGATAGACCGGTGACAATTGCTGACGCCGCCTTCGCCCCCTCCCTGGGCGTTCTGCAGGTCTGTCCGATCATCTCCATCACGTTTTACATGGTCATCATCCGCATCGGCCTCGCAGAGTCGCAGCGCAGCTCGGAGCTCGGCTCAGCAGGCAGCGGCTTGAGCAGTAGCCTGAGCGCGACACACTATCAGCCCCCCTACACCAATGCCGCCAATGGCGGGGGTCGCGGCGCAGGCGATCAACGCAGCCAGGCCGTCCAAATGAGCCGCCTGCCAGTGCAGGTGCACATCACGAAGGTGTGCGAGACGGACGTCGCGACGTTCGAGAACGAGGGCGATACTGGATCTGAGACGGACCGCGACGGGAAGATGACGGGCCTGGAGGTGCACAACATTGTGTAAAGGGGGCCGCGGGCGATTTTTCGGGCATTGCAAGAAGGACTAGACATGATGAATGAATGACAGCCAGGACGTGCAGTTATTTATTGGTACGCAGAGTGCGAGTGGTATTCGGATACGACATGCCGCCGAGTTGTACAGTACTTCCTGACTTCCTGACGCTTTCCTCTTCACCGTGCATGTGCGATGCAGGAGTCCAACAAAGCAGATTTTCCTTGAGTCCTGTTGAGTCCTGTTGAACCCAATCACAGCGCGTTATCTTATGCAGCGAACGCCGAACGTTAGGTTGATCATGAAGATCGTCCATTGGCTGATGTTGGAACAAACTCCATCCGCGCGCTGTCACGGACGCGTCAGGCTCATCAGCAGGAAGGTGCAGCGCAGGTTCGCGGCCCTTGCGTCTCGGGTCTGGCGGCCTCGCACCCGCCGCTTCCACCAGCTTCACTGTATGCCAATCATCAGCGAGACCGCCGCGAAGCTATTCTCCCGCGCGCTGCCTGTCGTTCTCAGCGTACTGTATACAGTCCACGCTCATGTGGTATCGGATGCAATTTGAGACTGACCTCGGCATTCCTTGAACTTTCAATGCGAAGGATTGGTGCTGCAAATGGCTCAGGCTCAGCAGAGCATTTGACAGCGACTATTGAATTACGCACCAGCACCAGCTCGCGCACTCCGCGTGAAATATCGTGTGCAATGAGGGTCTCCGACACAACCCCCTACCCCCTTNCCCCCCATCCAGGGTCATGCTAGTAGTGCCAGCAATACCAGTNGGGGAGGGGGAGGAGTAGGAGGAACTGGATTTTGACCAGACGCGCCAATGCGCGCGCGCGAGAGAGAGAGAGAGAGAGAGAGAGANNAGCCGCGCTATCTGGTTGTGACCGTGCCACACACAAGCGCCGCCCGTGCGCTTCACGTGGGTGAGCCAGTCATCCCGCGAATCCTACGTAGGGATCCCGTACGCGCGTTTCCCTAGCAGAAGGGGGGTTGTTGCGTATGTACAGTATCTATATAAGCACTCGTATACGGTTTCCACCGAGATCCCTTTCGCACAGGTCTTCTGCGCCGCGTCCTGTAGGGCGGAGGGTAAATCAGTGTAGGGTCGAGGCCGTACTGCATGCATCGCAACCTGCAGCAGCAACCACGGTCATCCTCCACGGGGGGACGCGCGCGTAGCCACATACCTGCAGCCTTCTACCAGGGAGCGACATCAGCAAAAGGATCATTTTATTGTAGCGCTCTGCAGCGCGCTACCAGTCAGGCAGGGCGCCGCCGGCATTAGCCGGATCTGGTGAAGACTTACAGCAAGGCTGTAGAGCGTTGTCAGACATGGTGTAATACTACGGAGCTGACAATACAACGTCACTCACTACGAATTGTCCACAGCATCTTACATGAATTATCCTAGGATTACTGAAATGTGCAGAGCTATATAAATCACTGTAGTCATCACACTTTGCCGCTTCATACCATTGGGCGGGCGTCTAATCTCCTAATCTGTGCGCGATGCGCCCCCGTCTGTCAACCGCCCGACGACCCGAAATCTCTCGAGTCTCAACGTCGTCATGCTTGTCACGACTTGGGGTTCCATCGGCCTCATACGTCCTTCATCCTGTGCTCTGCTGCGTCACATAAATAGTGGCAGTCTCTCACCTTTCGACCTTGCTTCGATACCGCCATCTCCTCTGGTCAACCTCATACGACATGTCCCGGAACCCACACCCTCCGCACCTCACCCTCCCGCAAGGCAATATACACAATGCTAGGGCACGATGGAACGGACGGTGACGGTATAGAGGGCAGTTGGACGTTTCCGACGTACCAAGGTGAGTATATGCGCATATATGCGTCGCTCACTTGACTAATAACAATCGAATCGCGAGCGAACGCGCGCAATCGCATCTGTTAGCGCCGACCCGACGACTCATTGCCTGAGAATCGCGTGCTTTTCTCGTCGTCGCTGCCAGGTGAGTGTTGCGAGCTGTTGTCCACGCGCGATGCTCAGTACCGCGCTTTTTCCCTCGTCAATGCCATGGCCAAAGCCAAAGCGCGTGCCTGTAAGATCTCCCACCTTCCCTCCCTATTGCTTTATACTCACATTTTTTGTTTCACCGCTACCTACTGATACATATATGGGTAGCGCTCCGGGTTCGACCAATGGCATACAAAGGCGTCCTCTCCGCGGTCGTGCGCTCGTTTCAAGAACTCACCGGAGGACGACTGTATTCACCTAAGCGCAAGCGCGAGACTCACGCGATTCCGGACTGAGTACTGACTCTGAGGCCTGATTCGAACACGATCAATGTATTATTAGATCCCTTCACGCAATATGATTAGTTTGATAATTTACTCAAAACTCGTGATGACAAATACGATAAGTCATTAGCAGCATGCGAGGATGGTGCCTACAATGAACTGCCGGGATGTGCATGACTTGCCCTAGCGTTCTGTAGCGGGTTGTAGATCACCGCAAAACGTCTTATATGATGCTCACGTTCAATTGCCGAGCTTCTGCAGCACTTTGCATAACACTGTGCGTGCATATGCAGAGTCCGACGATGTGCGTCAGTACTCGGCCCAGTGCTACTAGACCCCATGGGCTGGCTACAGCGCTAAGCCGTGTTCGGCCGGTGATGTATATGGCTACTATTGCTGCAGAGCTCTATAGCGGTATGGAAATCATGTTGCTACTTTGCTGATGGAGGACCAGCCTGCAGGCATCCGCCNGGGGGGGCCGGAGGCCATTATACCCCCGTCGTCGTACGTTGTAGCTCCTCATGCGAGGACACTACTATCGTGATCGCAAACTTGTTAGCGCCCGAGCGCATCGAACGACGAGCGCAATGGCGGATTAGCGCCCACGTCGACTCTCTCTTGGACTTGGACTTGAGTCTTGGGGACTTGGACACTGGACAGCGACTCAAAGACACAACCATCATGTGTGCACTTATGCATCAACTATACATCACGTCGGCGTGGCGCTAGCTGAAGGCCCCGGCGGTCCGACAAGAGTCAAGGAATCAAGCCAGTCAAGCTTCAAGACCAACGCCTACGGCTACGGCAAGAGATGGTGAATTCTTGATTGTCTTACGTTTGGACGCTTACAGTCCTCCACAAAATCAGTAAAGACCGAGAACGAGCAAGACTGCGGCCGCTCAAGTTCTGAATAGTCCTCGCCGGAACTATTTCGTGCCGTACTGGACTTCGCGCTTCGGATGGTGTAGACTTCGTCCAGGATGCTCGAGACCCCACAGAATACCGCAGCTAGTGTAGTAAACCCGCTGAAACTGTCTTGGCAGTCAAGTTTGCACTATATCTGTGGAGATACGTCGCGTGTGGCAGAGGCAAATGTAACTGACATATGTGAGTTTGTGCATTTCACTATTGAATAGCTCGGATTTAACGTCTGTTTTGACAGCATACGTGCAAAGTAGAGTTCTTCTCCGCAAGGTACACTTTGACGCATCTCACACACAAGCCGAAATACGCCTACAAAGTAAGCGCGATCTCCGCTGAATATGCTCTGCGTGAGGCCATGGGAATGACACTGCAGTGCATATCATCGCGCACTAGGACCACTGTGAATACAAGCGGCTATGATTCAAGTAAAACTTGGCCCAGGCTCGCGGGCACACGGGGCAGAACCCGAACACGGGGGAGCATGGATGGAAGGCTTCTTTCTCATGAGACGCTTCGCCTACTGAACACTATCTAGCCAGTAACTCCATCTCATTCTCCATTAGGTCTATGCCACCCACAAGAGCAGCGATATTGCTAGTCCATTGGGATCGTTGAGGCTCTCCAGACGTGCCCAGGTCATCATCGTCAGACGCTCCGAGTTCTATAAGAAACATCATGCTCGCAGCAGACTTGCTAGCATCGAGCGTACCCCACTTCGCTCAAGATGTTTCTCTATAAGACTCTCTTGCTCGGAACGTATCTGACTTATGCATCTGCGTCTGCAGTTCTCCCGCTGCGACACACGATTCTTCATCCTAGAGCCGCTCCTATCAATGGCTCTTGCATCTCCGGGCCGGATACCTCGTGTGTCTCCCTTGTCAGTCTCTGTGTGGCGAGCATCGCTTCAGGCGCAGTGAGTATCCTGCCTTCCATCGATCGACTGAATGACCTCGCTGACTGTAATTCATTCTCAGATTGGCTCGACTGCATTCTGGAGCAGCAACGTCTGCGCTGCCGCTGCCACCTGCGCCGGTGTAGGTTTTAGTGATGCCAGAGATGGCGTCTGCTGAAGTACTGACCGAACCGGCAGATGGGCGCGGTCATGAATGCTGCATGCTGCGCGGGCACTTGCCATCAGCCCACTGACATAGAAAGTCTCGACTATGACAACGTATGTCTCTGAACGTATAACAATCACTAGGAAATATCCATTAATTGATCTAACATGTAGGTCTACGCGACGATGGTCGGAGATTGTGCATTCCAGCCTGGCGGATGCTCTCTCACTTGGCGTGAGTCCAGCACGATATAATATCCGCCTACGTAGAATACTGATCTGCGTCATGCCCCGTAGAACCCTTCGTTGACTGGTTCTACAATACCATTCAAGGCACCGGCACCAACAACTGGCCTCTGTACGTTCATCTCATGACACATTTGACGACCATACTCACAGCGCCGATTGACTAGTACTGGCGATTATGTCCTCGGATGGTGGTCCGAGATCGCGACATGGACGGGCTTCTGCGCTGGTGATGAGTGCGTGGATGGGGCGATCCCATACACCAACTTCAACGACTGGTTCCACTTCTCTTCTGCTGTCGTCGTCACGACCCCCGGAACCCCGGAGTATGCTCCTCCGCTGAGCACGAACATCTCCGACAACCAAGACATGTGGACCCCGAACTTCTACTGGCCTTGCCCCTTCGACGATCTCGACGAGTGCTGGTGGGACTACGGTCCTCCGACGGCAGCTACCTCCATTACGGATGCCAACACGCCTGTTCTGCAAGTGCCGGATACAGAATCTAGTCAGATCTCTCCGGCCACGAGTAGGCACCAACTCAACCTGACAACGTTCAGCATCAACATCTCGGATTGGCATACGGGTGGTCTGTTCCCCTTCGGGCGTGCCCCTTATCAACCGCCAGATGTTCCGCCGCCTGTCTATGTCAACAAAACGCTCTTCCCCCTCCACCTGATGGGCACTACTGTTGACTGGGGCCTTAGCGCCTCCACGATTGCCGGATATAAACGCGATTTCAAGACCGGCGTTCGTCCGACTCCGACGCGGAACGACCCCACTCCTGCTACGTCCGCCTCGGGTGCGCTCATCAAGCGAGCAACGATTACGCCCGCGGCGTGCAATGGCGGGAGAAGCCCAATCGAAACTCCAACAGTGCTCCCCACTTTGACCTACTTCTGCACGTACTTGCCGAACATCTGCGCTAACATCCGTTCGCATGGCGACTGGGACCACACCACCGACTCGATGCAGCTGACCTACGACCCGTTCGGGGACAACTCGAACCGCAGGGACGTGTGTACTACGCCGGTCAAGGACGCGTTCCGACTTGCAGGAAAGTGCGATCCGATGGATCATAATCCTGTGGATTGGAAGGCAAGTGCACTTCCTCGACGACACTGTTCTGCTTATCTAACTGTCTATCGAATCATTCATGCTCAGATTTCCTGCGATGAGTTCCCGTTTAACACCTCCCTCGAGGGTGGCGAAGGCAACGCCATTGTCCAGGGAGTCCCAAGCCGAGAGCAGCAATATCAGGGAACCCTCCAGTCCTCTATCACCTATCTGCGACGGGTTCAGAGCAGCGGCGCTACATCCTGGCAGGGCAATTCGAACAAGATGTGCCATCAGTATCTGCTGAAGCTCGTCGACACCATACCTGCCAATGCCGAACCGAGGTCCGTCGGAAGCCTGGATCCTGGATCCGCGTTCTTCGCAAAGACGAACAGTATCAAATGGATCAAGGATAGACGGGTCATCAACAACCGATTCCCGCGCTCGTTCACGAGCACGTCCTGGGCGTATGCCGCGACTGACACGGCGCTCGTGGTTCCCGGATGGAAGGCAGTCACCTTCAATTGCGCCCCAAGTTCAACTTCTGGTTGTACGACGACAACGAATGCTCCTCTCGCTCAGGCGACTGCTCCCATCAGCGTCACGCGTGCTATCCAGCAGGTGTCTGCTGTTNGCGATCCCCAGCCGCAAGCGCGACGAACCTGCGTGTACCGTTTCTGCCGCGCCTCCTCTGCCTACGACCTCGGAAGAGGCGTCTGCTATTGCTGCCGCTAGCGCTGATACCGCCAAGGCCGCAGCTGCCGCTGCCGCTGCCGCCCTTGCGTCCGCGTCCAATCCGACCGCCGACCAAGCTGCTGTCGCTTCAGTGGCTGTATCTGCGGCTAGTGCTTTGGCCCCCGCAGCGGCCGCTCTGGTACGTCAAAATCCTGGGGTGCTTCAAGCCGTTCTGCATTGCTGACTGATTGATGCATAGGCCGCGGCGGCAAGTGATGATGCAGTTGCCACAGCGCTGGCTGCTTCCCAGTCGGCTTACGACGATGCTCAAGATTCTATTTCTTCAATACTGAGCCTCGGAGACGATCTCCTTCCGGACTGGCTGTTCCACATTCACGACTCGGTGAGTACTCGGATACGCATATATTTTGGTCGGACACTGTGATTGACGAGATGTACATAGGTGTCCTCCTCGTCATCGGCTGTGGCTAATGCGATCGCAAGCAAGCAGAACGTTATGAATCCACAGATACGGACGCCTCCCGACACGGCACCTCCGAACGACCCCGTAGTCAACTCGGGTCCCCCGCCGAACGTTCCGCCCGCGGCATGTTTCCCTGCAGGTTCGACTGGCTTCGTCAAGATCGGCGACACCTACCTGGTCAACCAGAATGGCAAAGCACAAGCGACCCTCGTCGACGTCGGATCCGCCACATATTTCGGCATAACGATTCCTACCAACGTCGCGGTGGAACCCATCGACGGCTGCCAGAGCATATACACTTGGAACTTCGCCGCGCCGGCGTTGCAACCTGACTTCCAGGTCGACTGCTCCACCAACGAGCTCGGGGGGTACTGGAACGGCGAGAAGCTGACGTGCTACGCCTACAACTTGGCTAACAGTACTTTTTTAGTAATCTGCGGTGGCAACGTGGCAAACGTCTATTCATGCCTTCAGAACTCTGGGTTATATGGGCAAGCCACCCCCGCAGTCTTTACTTGGGCCACTTCTTGAAGTGGCAATGGGGTCTTCGGTACAACGTCTTCGAGTTTCCATATGTGTAGGTTATTTGTATGGGGATCAGTCGGATACGATGTGCTGTTCTATGCGAAATTCTGGTCGCGACCCTCGTTTCGAATGAAGTTTTCTTGAGGACAAGTCAGCGGTCATGGTACTATCGTTACTGCTATCGTACAGCTTGAAGTATGAGGTTTAGTTCCTTTTCTAACACGGTGCACTGTGGCAGTGCGACGAGATACTCCAGCACTCTGTTTAGCGTCTCTCTCCTTCCTCCACCGCGGACTCCGCGAGAACGCTACCTGGCCTCGTATGAGAACCTCTCATACCCCCGCACACATCCAACTTGGTGATGCAAGTTGGGTGAATGCACCGTAAAGTTGATGTCGTGCTTGGCGGCGGTCATTCCACACTCTACGGATGTCTTGGCAGGTCCAAGTAATAAAATCTAGGCTCTTCTGTACACCGTGCGATCTACGGACGAGATGGGCGTGCGCTGATACTTGATAGTAGACAACATAGTATGGACACCCACAGGTACGCGTCGTCCTGAGCATATGAGCTCTCTGTTGACGATATGTATAGTGATACGTCCAATCGATCTGTGTTCGGCCGAAAAGCAACCTGCAGAGCTTGAGGGCCTCCGAATTCTCAATTCACATGATAATCCGCGCTAGCGGTATCATCCCGATGGAAGAGCATGCACACTGCAACGTGCCAGAACGGTGGTTTGTATGGCCAATTGAGCCCTGTTCACTTGGGCTACGTCTTGAGACAGGCTCTGTATGTAACATCATTCTTACAATCCGATATTCCTATCATTCCAAATTACGCTTCCACTCGATGTGAAATTGTCTTCAGGTAGCTCACCCCGGTACCTCCGAGTCCTTAGGTTCAAGACATTTCCTTTTCGGCGTAGTGCACTCAGGCTGTGGCAGTGTGAGCCTGTGCCCAAGCGCCCTCGGCACGGGCGCCCGCTGACTTGCACCGTTACACCGCTTGAGCTTGATTCAATACTACTTCTCTTCAGGTTCAATCCGGCAACTTACCGATGCTACGAACGACGTTCAAGTCCCTGGGAGAACTCAGTGTCAGCCAGCCAAGTTGCTAGCAGTGCGTACTACGATCCGGTGAAAGCGCGGGTCGCGTCCGATGACCCGGAGGTACCTGACTCGGAGGTACCTAGTCAACTGAAGATCTTCTCATTGATGCGCCCAACATGGGCGCAGAGTATCGTACTGTACTTACCCATTGTCTTGGCAGGTCCAAACGCTGTATGCCGAGTTCATTCGTAGCCCGTGCGATGGACGGACGAGGAAGCAGCCGCGCATCTGCTGGCAGACAACAAACTCCATAAACTTACAGGTGCGCCTTTGACTCGAGATACGAGTAGTCTTTACCCACATATATTCAGAATATCTGTCTTCACTATCATCTGACCATGAAATGTGAAGCTTGACCAACTTCCCCGTTACACGGTACCGGATACATCCCGAGGCACGCAGGCAGTATACAGCGCTCGAAGGGTGAACCATGCTGTGCTTATGTGTTATGAGGTACGCTAGAGCCCAGAGCAGCCATTCTTCTGATTGGGAATTCACTTGAGACAAGTATGCGGCGACCTTAGGGGCGTCTTGTACATTGACTGGCATCGCAAGGAGGATTAAGTGATCGCCGTAGCGCATGGCCATCACCTCTCGAGCGTTGCTTTCAGGTCATCTGCACGTAGGACATCAGCCGCTACCCAACCCGTGAATGTGCGGTAAGTCAAAGCTATGCTCTCGGTATTGTGAAGTCTCATCTTATGCTGTCTTTCGCGTCTAGCATTTCAAGCTGTGGATCGTAACTAGACGCCCCAAGACAGTTAAAAGGCCCACGAACAATCCCAGCATATCCAGCATCGAGCGCACTCGCAAATCCGCGTCGCTCAAGATGCTTTTCCTTACTCATGCACTCGTTCTTGCTACCTGCCTCGGCTATACGTCTGGGTCAACCATCGTTTCCGTTGAGAAGCGCGTCATCGAGTCTCGTGCCGTCGTGAATGGGTCTTGTATCTCTGGCCCGGATAGTTCTTGCGTATCGTTCGTGGGCTTATGCGTGACGAGTATCGTGACTGGAAAGGTATCTGTACGTCCATTGCGATGCACGGTGATACTGACGGATACAATAGGTCGGATCGACATCTTTCTGGAGCGACAATGTCTGCACCGCGGCGGCTACATGTGCCGGCGTGAGTCAGCCCNTTTTTTTTCATACAGCGCAGAGAAAGGAACTCATGATCCGACACATAGATGGGTTCGGTGCTCAATGCCGCTTGTTGCGCGGGTACCTGCAGAAAGCCTTTGGACATCGCCAGCCTCGACTACAACAACGTAGGCACCCTGAATGACAATTACGAATTGATTGGAATTCTTACTGATTACGGTCCATTAGGTATACGCCAAGATAGTCGGCAGTTGCGCGTCCCAATCCGGCGGATGCTCCATGACTTGGCGTGAGTCTCTCATATATTGTCTTATATTGGATGCTCACGGTGTTCTGTTATAATCTTGTAGAGCCATTCGTCGACTGGTTCTACAACACTATCCAGGGCACTGGTACTAACATCTGGCCCGAGTATGTCTGCAGCCCCTACTCTGGACGATGTTAGTATACTGATGACGATACAGTTCTGGCGACTACGTGCTAGACTGGTGGGCCAAGATCGCCACTTGGACCGGATTCTGCGAAGGAAACGACTGTGCAGACAGCGCCATTCCATACTCGAACTTCAACGATTGGTTCCACTACTCGGCTGCCGTTGTTGTCACGACTCCTGGCACGCCTGAATACGAGCCTCCCTTGAGCGCCAATGGCTCGGAGAACGTGGACTTGTGGACTCCAAACTTCTACTGGCC
Organism: Trametes cubensis; assembly: GCA_029747595.1. Lineage (NCBI taxonomy): Eukaryota > Fungi > Basidiomycota > Agaricomycetes > Polyporales > Polyporaceae > Trametes > Trametes cubensis. The sequence continues at coordinate 141,298 of JAPEVG010000015.1, forward strand.
CTGTCCCTTCGAAGATCTCAACGACTGCTGGTGGGACTACGGTCCTCCCACCGATGCGACGTCGTTGACGGACAACGGTCTGCTCCAGGCGCAAGTCGTGGAAGGCGGTGTTCGCATGCAGCCGCGCTCTCGCAACCAGCCCCTCAAGTTAGCTATGTTTGGCGCGGAGACCAAGAATGCGGATACTTTGTTCCCCTTTGGACGGGGAGAGAACCAGCCCGACAACGTCCCGCCTCCCGTCTACGTGAACGGCCAGCTCGTTCCGCTGCGCCTCAACGGGACAGCTGTCACGTGGGATACCGAACAACTCTCCAAAATCGTACCTCTAGATCGCGCCTCTCTCGACCCGACGCCAACGCTCAATGAGCCTACCCCTGCTTCCTCCGCCTCTAGCGTCCTTGCTAAGCGTGCAACGCCGACAATCACCGCGGCTGCGTGCAATGGTGGAAGGAGCCCGATAGAAACACCAGCAGTGCGCCCCACGCTCACGTACTTCTGCAACTATCTCCCGAATATCTGTGCTAACATTCGCTCGCACGGCGATTGGGACCACACTACCGATTCGATGGTCCTCACTTACGATCCGTTCTCGACCAACTCGAATCGGAGGGACGTGTGCACTGAAGACGTGAAGACGATCTTCCAGCTATCCGGCAGATGCGACCCAAACGAACATAACCCCGTGGATTGGCACGTAAGCACTTGTCAATGCCCGAATCCGCCGTGACGCTTGCTAACGGCTCAGTAGGTTTCTTGCGACGAGTTCCCTTTCAATTCCTCCCTCGAAGGAGGAGAAGGAAACGCTATCGTTCAACGCGTCCCTACTCGAGAGCAGCAGTACCAGGGTACCCTCCAGACTTCGCTCATACATTTACGACGGATCAAGTCGGACAAGGCGACCTCTTGGAATGGAAAGTCCAACCGGATGTGTCACCAGTATCTCCTCAAGCTCGTCGACAACGTGCCCGCTGGCGCTGAAGCTGGGTCTATTGGGAGCCTAGACCCCGGCTCAGCTTTCCTCGCGACTACCAACGGCATTAGGTGGCTCAAGGATAAAAGACTTACGAATAACAAATACCCGCGGTCGTTCTCTTCGACATCGTGGGCGTACGCGACGACCGATACCGCGCTCGGGGTCCCCGGCTGGAAGTCTGTCACCTTCGATTGCGCTCCCACGTCAACCTCGGCCTGCACCACCACGACGAACGTCCCCCGCGCTCTTGCGACTCCTACACAGATTGCCGGCCGTATAGTACCCGCTGCACGCGCCGCCAACTCGAAGCGAGATGCGCCAGCGTGCACCATCTCCAGCCAGCCTCCTTTGCCAACTACCTCTGCAGACGCTTCCGCTCTTGCTGCGGCAAGCGCTGACACTGCTAAGGCTGCTGCTGCCGCCGCCGCTGCAGCCCTTGCTTCGGCTTCCAACCCGACTGCTGACGAAGCTGCTATTGCTGTCGCAGCTGTTGCAGCCGCGAATGATCTAGTCCCTGCTGCCGCTGCATTGGTACGCCAACATCCTGATATTTTCAGCTCACTGGTCTGATGTGCAATCGAACAGGCTTCTGCCGCGAGTGACTCGGCCATTGCAACGTCTGTAGCCGCTGCTCAGACGGCATACGACGCTGCCCAGGATTCGCTCTCTAGTATCCTCAGCCTCGGACCTGATATTCCGGACTGGCTCCACCAAATCTGGGACTCGGTGAGGTCTTCATGGTATCCGGATGAGGCCGAAGTGGCTGACCTACACCATCTCGATAGGTTTCGTCTTCGTCGTCAGCAGTGGAGAAATCCATTGCAAGCCAGTCGAACGTGATGAACCCTCAGACCCGCGTTCCGCCCGACACCAATCCTCCAAACAATCCCAATGTTAACTCTGGTCCTCCAGCCAGTGTTCCTCCCGCGGCATGCTTCCCCGCGGGCTCGAAGGGCTTCGTCAAGATCGGCGATAGCTACCTCATCAATCAGAACGGCAAGGCGCCAGCAACCCTCGTCGGCGTCGGCTCCTCCTCGTACTTCGGCATGACGATCCCAACGAACGTCGAGGTGCAAGTCGTCGATGGTTGCCAAGGTGTCTACACATGGAACTTCGCCGCATCAGGGCTACAGCCGGACTTCCAAGTCGACTGCTCTACCAACGAGCTTGGATCGTACTGGAATGGGCAGAAGCTGCCATGCTACGCCTATCCGATTTCGGCGAGTCAATTCCACGTTCTCTGTGGCACCAACGTCGGGAATATCTATTCGTGCTTGCAGAATGGTGGTTTGTATGGTCAGCTGAGCCCCGCCTTCTTCACTTGGGCTACATCGTAGAGAAGCGTTTATGTACCAAGATTATTTCAATCCAATATGATGTATGACCTTCGTTCACGAGCGGCACGCATCCATTGTAAGGCTCGCTGTGGGCTCAAAGGCGGTTCAGACTGGGCTAATGGTTGCTTACAACTTGTGATGAAATGAGAAGAGCTCGAATGTAAGGCTCACAAACAGGTATATCAAGGGTTTATTTACATGATTGCTTCACAGGTAAGTCCGACATTTCGCAACCTCCGCACCCGATAAGACAAAAAATGTCACTACCAGACAACCGAAACACCACTGTCCAGTCTTCGACTAACCATAAGGAGTGACGACCCAAAGAAAAGAGAGTTACGAACAGATTATTCATCCCGTGCTATTGACTACTATGCATCCCTGCATATATCTTCTACAAAGGCCCGACGCCAGGGCGCGTGAAGTCGGGAAGGTTGGGCCAGTTGCCGAGCTCAGCGGGATCACCGCCGATGCGGACCCAGTTGGAGTGCGAGGGCGTCGGACCGTCAAGGACCCAGAGCTGGTGCCAGCCCGGGGGCGAGACGAACGCGTTGGGCGGCGCGGTGACCGTGCACGTGTTACCGTTGCACGAGAACTCGGGGAAGATCGTGCGCATGCCCATGGCGTTACCTGGAAGACATAATGATAGATCAGCATGTGCTCAGTGAAGCTGGGGGGAGGGGGGTATGTATGGAACTGCGATCGAATAATGAAAACTCACCGTGCTGGAAGGTGGAATTGCAGGGAAGGAGAAGATCGGACGATTAGCGATGATCACCTATATACGGACAAGACTGAGGAACTAACCGTGCTGGAGGTAGCTGGAGGAATGGAGAGCATTAGACGCGAGTTCATCGCATGAGGGAATTGAAGTACGCACCGGCGATCAGAGAGACCCGCATGGTTTCGGTCGTTCCCTCCTTCAGATCGACGTGGATGGTGTACTGGCCTCCGTAATCCCAATCTTGCTGGTCGACCGTGAAGCTAGGCTGCTGGCGGCCATCTGCCAAGTACGGCGGAATGTAGACCTCAACACGCGTCTCCTCAGGCAATCCGGGCGTCTCAGGGTCACTGCCTGAGATGAGCACGCGGCCGTCGGGAAGGAGCTATGTGTTATGTGCATGCCTTGTCAGCTACGCTCGTGTCAAGTTATCACAGTCTGCATACCGTTGCCTCGGAGTGGTAGAGACGTGCGACGATGGTGGTGTTGAGGATGGAGATACGGGATCCAACGGGCTGGCTAGGATCGTATAGGAGTGCCGAAAGGTTGGGGTCGCTGGCGAGTCCGAATCCTGCAACACCTTGCTGAGCGCCGTTGACAATGAGGAAAGTGCCATCCGGAAGGGCTATGCAAGCGGCGTCAATGCGCATATCTCGGCAAACAGTTGTCATCCGAGCTTACCAGACTGTGATACGAGATTGTTGAGAACGTGAGCTCAGGATCAATGAGGCGGTAGAGTGTTCAACTCACCATGCATGTCATGACACGCTTTGACGGCTGCAGGGCGGAGATGTGAGTACGTCGCGCACCTATTGATAGATTTGACACACCATCCGCTCCAGCACCCACTGTGGGTTCTCTGCTTCGGGTTGAATATGCACGCAGTTGTCCAAGGCGATGCCGAAGTTCGATCCACCGCAGACGAGAACGGTGACGGGATCGGTGTAAGGGGGATACTGCGGGAATAACACGGCAGTGCCCTCCAGGGGGTAAGTGCGGCCAGCAAGGAAGCTGGTGACAGACCCTGGCATGTTGGGCAGCGTCTTGATGGTATCGAAGGTCACCGGGTTGAGAATGCGTGCTTCGTTGTAGTAGCCTACCCCCGCAGAACTGTCAGTGACCAAGCAAGACGCGCAGGTATTATCAGACGCACCGACGAAGATGTTGCCGCTAGGAAGCATGTGCAAGAAGGGATAGAGGTTGTTAGGGTCCGTGCGGTTAAGCCAGTCCATGAACAGGTAAGTCGGGCCGCCTTCTGGGGTGGGAAGAATCTCCAGAGTAGGTTCCGGCGATCCGTTACTGCCAACCTCGCCGCCGACGACCAGGACACTGCCGTTGGACATGACGAGAGAAGATGGGTACCAGCGCCCCCTCTGTACTGCATTGTGAGCATGGATGGCACTGATAGACCGACAACGGAGCCTACCTGCAACTTAAGTTCATCAAAGTTCTCCTCCCAGTCATTGGTGCCGTTGACACCGGGACTGCCGTCAGGAGTGTACAGGCGGACACCGAAGGTACTGTCAAGAGACCAGCCACCGACCACAAGCTGCCTCGCGCCCTTGTCAGGGAGCACGATGCCCGCGGAACAGAACACGTCGGATTTGACGTGCATCGTGCGCCAGGTCTTCTCGAAGTCATCGACGAGGCTGAGGTCGAGCTCATACGCGCCGGTAGAGTTTGTGAACTCGCTCGTACCCCACTTCTCAACGAAGGTGACCTTTCCGTTGATGCCCAGGGTGACCATAAGCGGCACAACTACACCGGGTACGAAGAACTGGGCAATTGTGATGTCAGTGATTCTCAAGAGTTCGACATGTTGACAGAACTTACCTCATAACGGCCAGTGATCGCTGGTGTTTTCCAGTCGTTCATGACACCACTCCATTGGTACAGCTACTCGAGCGTCAGCCTAAGCACGACGATACATCTAGAACCCGAGCAACTTACCTGCAGCCGCGACTCGCCACCGCAAAGATGGATGGGGTCTCCGGAGCACGCGATGTTGCACTCGGCTTCGTCAGAGAAACCCGGGCTATTGTTCTGCACATCGGTGATATCGCCACACCCTGATGCCTACTGAGCTGTCGTCTTTCATGTAGCACAAAATTAACTTACAACACTCATCGCCGAACTCAGCGCCGGCGGCCGGGTAACCGAATGCCGCGCACTGGTTCAGGCAGGCTTCGATCGTGTTGTTGTTCGTGTAGATGAGCTGATACGGGAACACTCGGGCACCATTCGGCTCCCTGTAAGTGGTAAGGTCAATTCCGCCCGCGAAGACCGAAGAGAGTAGCGTACTCAAGACAGCCCTTGTATTCCCATTGCCCTGCACAAGAGGCACAATCAGTTGCGGCGCGATGATTCGCCGAAACCCATCAGGACGTACCTGGAAGGCTGGCGTTCTGAGGAGTGGGAACCGGTAGAGCAGTCACATTCCCAGTCGAGGTGTAGACCTAGAATCAGGCCCGTTCAGCAAGGCATCTCGGAGATATCACTTCAAAGGCCGCACCGAGAGTCTGTTGGGACCTCCGCACGCTTGCCTATAATAGTGTCAGCGTGTCCGCGGTAGACGGCGATAATCAAAAGTGCACCCACGCTGAGGCTCCTCCGCATGCCATGTTGCAAGTGTCTTCGTCGGCAGTCACAGCACCATCGATAAGCGTGTTTCCGCAGACTAGATGCAACGGGAGATTAGTTTTCGGTCATGCACGTGTATTGCGGAATACTCACAGCATTGGACGCTGAATTCCAGACCGGCGAGCGTGAAGTTCTGGGCGTCGCAAGAGGCGATACACGATTGAACGGTGACGTTCTGATTGTCCGGAAGCTGGGTCATCATAATGCGGCCAAAGGCGTTGTCTCTGGGAACCTCGATTGAGTACCAGCTACTGCGCAAGAGAACCTCGACACTCACACGTAGCATGCGCCGTACGTCCAAGGTGCGGGGAGGCCTGTCTTATTGACTGGAGCGACGTCGATTGGGCCTGGGTTGCCACCGCCACCGCCACCTCCGCCTTCGTTCGGCGGGCCGGGAAGGGTACCCGTGAAGTTGTACACCTAATAACGGAGAATAAGCGACAGATCCGCAACTCGTCGACATGATACTTACGTTGAGGCGGTTGGGCCCTCCACAGAGCTCCGAGCTATTGCCGTTGCAAGCCATGCTGCAGTCCGTAGCGGGCATCACAGTACCACCGTTCTCGATTTGAGTGTCGCAGACTGAGCCATGAATGAGTGTTCGTCCGGAGATGGCGTGTAAAAGAAACGTACAGCACTGTCCCGCATATTCCATGCCCGCGAAGGGGAAGTTGTTGTTGAAGCATGCGGTCGTGCAGCTTTCCACGGTGAACGGGCCGTCGACATTGACGCCAACCGCCAGCACGCGTGCATCAACCGAATCACTGGAAGGCCGGTTAGAGTACGGACATTGCTGTGCAGAAGTAGGCTTACTTGAAGCAGCCCAGAGAGACCCAGTCGCCCACGGAGGGGACAGTGATCGGAGGAGGCGGAGGGAGTACGCCGTTCCAGTAGACGCTGAGCCTGTCTAATAAGCGTACGAATAAGTAACAAAGGAAGCACCGTGAGCTTTTCCGACCTACTTCCTGCCCCACAGATCTCAGAGGCATCTCCAGTACACGCGAAGTTGCAGTCGGATTCGGTAGCGTTCGTGCCTCCGTTGGCAATCTCGTCGCCACACCCTGCATGATCAGTCGTGAGCGTCACAGATTCATCAACGTCGATGCGCAGAAGCGCCGTCACACGTACAGCACTCTTGAGCGTACTCGAGACCGGCGAAGTTGAAGTCCTGCGAAGAACAGAAGGACACGCAGGACTCGACCGTCATGCCCGTCGTGTTCGTGTACGTCGCGCCACCGAGCGAGCGCGCTCCCTGGTCGCTGTCGTTGCAATGAGCACATGTCACATTATAGGGTGATGATCGTGCAGTACGCACGTAAAGCATCCAAGGAAGGTGAAGTTGGTACCCGGAAGGTGGGGAGTAGCCGGGGCCTGGCGTGCGCGAATCATTGAGCCATGAGTGCTCTGTGCGGGTCATCGTGAGCGACGTGCACAGGCAAGAACAGACGACGTGGAGCGTACCGGAGCCAGCAGCGCGAGGGCTGCTGTGATAGAGGCAGTGAGGGCGGCCATCCTCAGCACGCCCAACAGGATCAGGGTGCCGTGGTGGGCTCATTTGACGCATGCTGGCCTTAAGTAGCCCTCAGTCCGCCGCTCAACCAGCAACGAAGAGATCACCCTCGCGGCGATCGTGTCACAAGATGCGGAAGATGCGCTGCCCAAAAACGAATTGCGAGCGGCATGGGGCGACGCCGATGTGGACGTGTTCTGAGCCTGGCAGGTTCGTCAGAACCTTAGCCTTCCGAATCTATCCAGGCGCGGACCGCATGAGAAGGGGGCGCTGTCTTCGCTCGGCGCGTACCTCCACCATCTCCGGACGCTAACCAAACCCGTCAGTAAGGTGTATTCAGCTATACTGAGCTGTGCAACGTATACATTGGGTCAGTCCGCGCCGCATCAGGGCCCGGGTTACAGTCTGACAGTTAAACCTTCATCAATCCTGTTCGGTACGGCTTGCTCTACAGGTCGGGTCTGTCTATCCCAATATCATTCTGATGCATTAGCAGCGGCCGACCCGTGTAGTGCGGAGAAAAGGCCATCTTACCACACGTGCAGAGCTCGACGGTAATTGCCTCACGCGTGAAACGAGGCCCGGCCAAAATGCCGCGCGCTGGCAGGGCGCGAGAAGGCGTATACACAGGCGTCTATCCTCTCTTCAGGCGCAGTGGCAGTAGAATCGAGATCTGATTCTCCCACCCGGCGTCAATGATCCCAGGAACGCAGCGGTCCTGGATAGATACAAATCCAAGGGACCGAGGTAGACGGCGGCCCTGCTTCAGGCCAGCTTGACAAGCTCGAGCCGGTCAGGGACCTGATCGAAGACACCCTTTTGCCAGCACCGATACCCCACGCATCCTGTAGAAAAAGGCCGACGGCTGGTGCGGGGGTGCGTACCATATGCCGAGAATGCTCGGCGGCCCTGTCTTGTCAATCGCCCCGGCAGTTCATGAAGGTAGGCCTTCTCACGGATCACCGCCCAGTCCCAGTACACAGGGTAACCCTTGACTGCATGGTCGTTGGTCGAGCGCGCGGAAATAGGCGCGAGGTCTGGCCGTCTCGGGTTCCGAGTACCCCTCTGGTGGCATCTGGTCGGATGAAAAGCGGCATGGAAGTTGAAAGCCAGCCGGCGGCGGCAGAATACTACTCTATTGGGCTTCAGGCGCTTGGAAGCCGCAGTCGGCAGTCGGCGGTAGGGGAGGGCCAGTGGAATAGAACGCGCCTGTTGCAGTCGAGTGCGCTGTCGGCGACCGTCGGTCTTTGGTCATCTGGGATGGAGATGGCTGGCATGAGAATGAAACAGGATGGACGAAGTCGAACCCTTGTGCTGTTGCTCCGTTCTATCATGGACATCGATGCCATATCCGTCATCGGCAGATTGTGATCGAAGGTGCTGTCTCTCGGATGCCGTTGCCTTCGAAGTTAGTAGCAGTGCCTGTGGACGAGTGACTGTCAGCGACAAGTTCTCGCTTAGGCGGAACGAGGCACATCATATGCCATGCAGAGCAATCATCATCGAGATTCGGCTGAGGAGCATCTATCCCGACAACCTGCCAATGCATTGCACGGACGAAGCGCGTATAGGAAGTCTAGTTGTAAGATGGTGGAGTTTACGCACCGTATGGGCAACTAGCCCGAGCGCGATACGTAGGTTGTACGGCCATACGCTGCGGGTCCGCGCGCACATGCGTCGCTGTCCATCAGGGCGCTTGTGGCCACAATTGATGTTCTTTTCGCCCCGCATAATGGAGGCAATTATAAAGGTACCGCTGCTGCATGGGCCCACCCGGCATTTGCACCGGGGGAGCTCAGAACGACCGCAAGACAGGCACATTCCGAGCCACCCCCGGTAAATGGAGAGGGAAAAGTGCAGCAGACATAGCACAGACATAGCACATATGGAATTCGTTGAAGAGGGATGACAGAGCAGAGTGCATAGTTGTCCCTGAAAGAACGACACCGCTCAGCCCCAAGCGGTCATCTCAGTCGACCGCCCTCATGTGCGATCATACGGACGTCCGCATCAGGGGAGATTGGCAGACCGAAGAAGTGAGCTTGTACTTCGCAGGCGATGTGCGCACAACAGCAGAAGTACCGCACCCGGGATCACATCCCATCTTGTCACGATGCATACAACGATATGTCCGAGGTCATCGCATGGAATCGCTATCGTCCGTTCACAGAACAGACCGAACGGTTCGCGAACGACCCCGGCCGGCCGCGAGAGAGTGCAGATGACACTGGGCATCTATCACACTCTCAGGCATGTATGCACTCGACATAAGGCCCTCCTTCGTCCGAGTGGAATATCTCACCGGGCATGGGGAGCCGCTCTCCTCAGCGGGCTTTTGCGTACCAGTGGACCGCTGCGAAGACGCGGCAGGCACTGCCGGATCAATCGCCGGATGGTCAAGTACCGAGAGGCGTGGTGGGTTCAGTTGACGAAGAAGGATGACCCACCGGGGATCTGGATCTAGGTCTGGGTCGAGCGTTTGCTGCAATACTGCAACGTTGCGGGCATTTACTCACAAGGTTTGTTTCCCAGCATAGGCTGGCGACATGCTGACGAGTCCAATAACAGCGTTGAGGAGCATGAATGCGTAGACATAGGCTATTGGCTATTTGCGTACCATTCATGGAAGCACCACGAAGTTGATTGTCTAGGTGAGTGTAGCCGTTCCGGAATTCGGAGCCAGAGTACATCCAGGACAGAAGTTCGATATTCGTGTCGGCGACTGTCCTGGCTGTCTCTGAACAGACAGGAATACGTCTCCCCTCCCAAACACGTTGCCTTGATAGAGGCATGGCAGCAGCAGCCGGAACGTTTGCAAAGCTGAATCAGTGAACTGACGACCAAGGACGATACCGCAAGCCCAAGTGCTAATTCCTCGATATTGTGGTGATCTTGTAGGACAGCTTATCGACGGACCATAGAATTGATTGAACCGCAGAGACATCAGTATATAGCCAGGGGCATTAATTGTCTAGCAGGCCAGAAGGATACGTCGCACGAGTCAGGACTTGGGAGTCCGTAACAAAGTCGTGCAGACGCAGTGAGCTGAGAAGATGCAGATGCATCACGATCGTCAGGAAACTATTGACACAGCCTAGTCAAAGCCACCAACCAAGCATTCGTGGTGTAGCGGTAACATTGGGTCTTCCCATGGCCTAGCTCCGGGTTCGACTCCTGGCGGATGCATATTGTCCCTAGCCATCAAACTTTTCCTGCTATCGCGGCGTTCGTAGCTTATGAGATATTCTGCTCTGAGCCTCGGTCCCGACAGCACATCTCAATCCCTTTTTACCCAGAGCGGTGTACGTCAGATTAGCTACCTCGGACTTGCCCACAAATCAGTGTCCTAGTAAGTGTTCTGAACGGTACACTGGGCCCCCATCGCGATCGATGCTACTCAGAATTCAAAGAGGTCCAATTCATCGGGCAAAGGTACTTGTGTATCGATACTCGGGCTCGCATCGTCCCATAGGCTCAACAAATATTGTCAGGTCTCGGTATTGATCTACTGCGCAGGGCACTCACCTATACCCGCTCACGGAAATGAGGTCGACGTCTCTTCTGACCTCGGATATCGATCCTTCTAGGTCCCGGGTGATCCGGAACGGGAGCCATAAGTTTGCCCATCTTCTCCGGAAGAGCAGGCAGATGTAACGTAGATCTGGGCCGAGATTCCTGGCAAGGTCTCGCGCGAATTCGCGCAAGGTCTCTTCGTATATGGAGAAGGTGAGGTGAGAGCTGCCAAGCATGAAATCGGCCTCAGGATGTGGCGCGTCCACCAAATCTGCGTGCAGGCGCAAGACCCGCAGTGTGTGTAACCGGCACAAAGCCTGCGCGATATCGGCCTGGGATATAATGCTGTATGAGCGTGTTACCTCGAAATTGTAAACCATGCGACTCACTGCGTTGATGGAAGGGCTACCTGGCCTGCGATATCGGCATATTGTGAGCGTTCTGAGGCGAGGGAAAAGCACCGGGATGCTGCGGAGGAGGAGACCTTCGCGGTCGTCCTCCGCGTACTCAATTTCTAGGCTCTCCAGGGTATCAAGGCCACATTGGTGCAATACGCCGCGAATTTCGGACGCGGTGCAGAGCTGAGACTGCCACTCGGGCCGCGTCAAAGCCCTCTGGTCGTACCCACGTTGATGAAGGTAATGGCGAGGCCAGCATCGTAAAGAGAGCTGCTTCAAAGTCGGCGGGAGGTGCCTATAAAACTCGTCTGCAGGGTCCATGTGGGACAGGCAAAGGGTCTCGAGCTGCGGGCATGGGAAACCTTTCGTGTAGTATGCATTCGACCATAGAGCGTGGCGCGGAGAATCGTTCCGCTGAGCGCGCAGTATTGTGAGATGTCGAAGATGAGGCATCTGCGATAGGACATCAATGATTGCAGGAACAAAATTGGTATCGAGGTCGCCCTTGAGCTCCAGTTTGCGGAGGTGAGGCCAGGACGATGCAGCCATTTCCGCCAGTAGGGCGACGTCTAAAGGGATGGAGATATGCTCGAGCGACGGGGCTACAACGTTGATGATATACTTGACGAGGGATGCTACTCCGGCTTGTGCGCTCGAATGATTATCGTGGTCCCAAAGCGACAAGGAGAACGTAGTGAGGGGCGCGATTGCGAAGTCGAGAGGTATAGACGCGTCTCTATTCGGCGTGAGCCTCAGGTCAAACTCCCGAAGTTGATGAGGAGACAGGAGGGTTGCGATACCATCCCACGGAATCCCCGGGCCACCCGTCGGGGCTGAGTCATCGGCGGTGATCGTTCGCAGGGAAGGCATGCGCGACAAGAAATCTGCGAGGGGTAAGTCACCCAAGTCCATGGGGTCCCCGTGCCAAATTCTCGCCCAATATCCACTGAAAATGAGATGTCTAGAACATTGGCTCGACGCATCAGTTGCCGCCGCAGACTTGTTTCATTGGATAGCAGTCACACTACCTCACATAGGGCCAGACGTCGGGAGTTGACGAGAGCAGGAATCCCGAAAGCAAGTCGTGGCTCGCTGAGATGCGCACCTTGCGAAACAGACGTGGTTTACAGGCTTGGCGAATACTTTTGCAGGTTTCCGAGAAAACTACAAGCAGTCTCGCCTCGTGCAGTAGTTCAATAATTTCGGAGAATATGTCGACGTTGAGAAGGCGCATAATGTAGCTACCGGTCGCCGTAGAGAGAGGAGCTGAAGTCAGTCGGGTCGGTAATCCTGAGAATCCGCGAGCAACTTTTCTGCGCTGGAAGACGTACGGTGATTCGCCATGGGGGCAGACGTGGTTCTAGGCTTTCAAATTCAGCCAATGGTCCTTGGTGGCTCTGGGATAACGTAGGATACTATCATGCACGTCTGTTAGTATAGTTTGAGACGTCGCTCGAGGTTCAAGCTGGTTCAAGTTGTTCGCGACTCCGTTCTTCAGGGCAAGTATTCAACACGTGACATGGATCCTGGCACTAAGCGCTGAACCTGTGGTGCGCCAGGAATCCAACCACTCCTCCTCCGTTCGCGAGTCTAAGCTTGCTCCCTCTACTACAGTACTAGGAAGTTATTGCCCTGCCTTACACTACTCATCGCCACCTGCAAACCTCTATCAGCCAGCACCTTGCCAAGTACTCCCTGCGGGTAAGTTGCAAGACGCTTGCTCGGATNCCCCCTTCTTNCCCCCTACGCTTCTAATACATACATATACTTGCAATTGTTTGCTGCCTGCCGTGGCCAATCTAGACACGCATAACATGTTCCGGGCTTTCTCTAGCCCACGATGCTCTCGTGCGCGTACATTTGTTCCTCACTTGTCGTAAACGTCGAACAAGAAAATCGGTCTTGGCTCGCCGCTCGGAGGAAGTTGTGCAGAAAGACCAGCTGAGCTGCGCAGTACTAGTGTATCTTCTAGGACTAGCCGCGGCTCGCATTTGACCATCATCTGTGGGTCCATGGGAACGCTCATGGTATGTCTGGCACTGATTATACTGATAATCACAACGTTTTCGTGCCCGTGGTACCGCAGCTAGACAAGTTGACTGCGCTCAGAGTCACAAAACAGCACAGCGTCCTCCCTCGCGCAGACACGCGCAAGGTATCCACTGCATCTCCTCATGATGTGTTGCATGTCGTCGACCGTGTGATGGTTGGCCTTCTATCACAAGCCCATGCTCCAGTTCTGGCGTCCTTCGGCGCATAGGGTCTGTAACAATCTATTGTCCCTCTTCTTGGAATCTTGCCGCCCATGTCAGCCAGGACCGCATCCATGCACATGGGAAAGATCTGCAGCTTCCCGTGGGCCCTCGCAGTGGTCCCGCGCCGGCTACTAGCGCCCGGCATCGTGCGTTCCAGCATTCAGGACGCATATCGCATTCGTTCGAACACCTCATTCGTCTCTGATTGCCTCCACGGTATCACTGTCATGCAATCCTCTCCAACGGCGACTGAGACTGCGACTCATGGGACGTTCATCCGGGTCTACGGCATGATGTCGGCAGATTCTGGTGCCGTTCTTCGTGTATGTGCATTTGACGGCCTACTTGCGCTACTAGGTATCTGACTATATGCTTCTAGCGTGCTATTGATGCGGTACGCCGAGCGTGGACACTAGAATCAGGTGCCGAGGAACCCCTTGGTGTTTACTTCGAGGGGGAAGAGCTCGTATTCCATGATCCTGATGGGATTTTGGACGACCCTCAGGCTTCGAACCAATCCGATCCAGATGGTGGCTTGGATGACCCGCCAGGGACAGAGTCTGCGTGGTCTGACCATCTTCCTTCTGACACGGATTCGGAGGTATGTCCTTCAACGCATAACCCCTACTGCCAGTGTGAGACACCTCATATACGAACCACAATAACGCAATAATCCCGCAGGACGGCTTGATGGACGACAAATCTGACGATTATCATGATTATTCTACCTACGAAGGTGGCCCCAGCGCAGCCTCTAGTGAAACGCTCCTTCCGGTGCCGCAGATCAAAGTTTTTCTCAAGCTCGCTTGCTCAGATTACTGCGTCAGTGAGTATCTCAAGGGGCTCACAATCAGAAGGCGCATTTCATGTCATTTGTCATTTGACTAACACACCTGGCTTTACAGGGGAATTCTATATCATACGAATGGTGTGTGCTCCACTCTTTCCCCACAATTTATGCCGCCCTTACTGATCGCTCCCGCTACTAGACGGTCACACAATACAAGGAGACGTTCGTGGGCGGTTTCGACCATATAGTGTTCAACCTCGAACTTGATACGGGTAAGCAAATGCTAGTACGGTTTAGACACGTAAGGAAACTGACCTTATGATGTCAGGTTCCAATACAACGTGTGTATTCCCGCGTATGCGACAAGCGTCCTCTAAGCTCCGGCATCCTATAGGTGGCTACGGGGCGAGCATGTCGCCGAGATCGTCCCTCCTGCTCAATCCTCAAATCGATCCAGCGGGGGCGAGCCTACAGAGTTCAATATCAAGAGGATCAGCTACGAGACGCTACTGAATAAGCCCCGCATATTCGATCATGGCATAGATCGTCCTTACATCCCAGAGGGGGAGACTGCCACGATGACCGAGTGGGAGGGTTGCGTCTGTTATGACGAATCCGCTAATCGAGCTGTCGGTGCGTATCCCAGTGTCTTGCATACACTGCTTCTCTAAGCTGGACAGGGCCTCAGTACTCGGTAAACCTACGCGCCTGGAGCCTTTTACGATCACTTTGCCGGGTGCATGTAACTGGGGCGATCAAGAGTCTTGGTGGCAGGAATTGCCTGTCCAATTCACTCCGGCCATCGCCATCTGCGGGAGCCCTTACCTAGTATATGGGTCGCCCTGTGATGGTATACTGGGTTTAGGGACGTCTAAGTGAGTAAATCCTGCGACTATTAAAGCCATACCTCGTTCAACCGTGTGGTTTCCCAGATTCCAGTCTGCATTCGGACATCTATATCGCCACCGCGATGTGCCTCCCGAGGCATTCATCCCCGTGAGAATTATACGTTGATTGACATGCGACCATGAGTCAGGATTGATACACTCCTCAGAGTTTCTCAGTGGCGCTGGAGAGGAAACTGATGGTCAAGGAGAACGACCCGGGCGTCGTGTTCTACTTCATGCTCAGGCCTCCTCCCGACGACGAAGATGAGCCCCCGTCAGTAATTCATGTACCGTTCATTCAGCGTATCGTAGCTCAGCCATCTTATAGGGCTCCCAGCTATCTTGGCTTGCAACGGTGGCCTTGCGCTAGGCAGCCGAAGTGGTCTCCGCGAATTGACATTAGCCCTAGCGGTGGCCCATGGTTAGCCACTTTAGCGCATCTCCGAGTCTGGGAGGATGTCGAGCCCACGTCTGCCGACCCCGAAACCCTTGCGCGTCGCAGTGCGAGTTGCAACATTGCGATCGACAACCAGTGGACGTTCTCAATGGACACAGGTGCGCCAATCACTCTTTTCGTGCAAACATGGTTACTTAAAGCTCATTGATGATGGTGATGATAGGGGCGAGTTCATCGTATTTTCCGAAGGATGCCCTTGATGCTATCCGCGCGATTCACTTCATCTCGAGCCGCCCTACCGATCGGTCCGAGCAGGTGGCCGGTGCCTCGTACTATGCTTCACCGGCATTCTGGCGAAAGAACGATGTCACTGTGGAACTCATCTTTCAGAATACCGACCAGACGACCGTCAGCGTCTACGTTCCGGCACTAGGATTCTTATACGACACCAAGGGAGAAGGACTCGTGTGGGAAGCACCTTCCGCCCACGCGAAAGCGGGGTCAGGCATACTTGGATTGGTGAGTACGTCTTGGCCAGATGACCGCGAGCGTCGTTGATCTAATGATTCCCGCAGAATTTCTTCCAAGTTGTATATGCTGCGTTCCACTCGCCGCCGTCCGCGTCAAATTTGGCGCCATACATTCACTTGGCCCCTCAGACCCGCGCGGACACCAGTGCCGGTCTGTATAGCGTACCCCCTCTCCGGGGAGAGCCTTAGAGTAGCCGTACTAGGTAGAAGGCGGATCGAACAGGGCTGTGCTACGTCGATGTCAAGACTAGTTAGTACATGTACTATGTATATTCGGATGAAAGTTGATATGGCAACAACACATTTGTACCGCCTGGAGCTCACTATCGTTGTATTGAAGGGCACAGAATCGTGTGGAATGCGACCAAGCTACTCGTCGCCGAATCGGCAACCATTCACATCCAACGTCTAATTCCGCGCGATGCCACGTACCGTCCAAAGGACAATGATGGGACTCAGTTCGTAATCCCAGCCATCTAGTAGAATGTCGTATCTTATCAAGAGCTAGAACTCAAACAGATCCAGTTCGTCAGGGAGCGGCATTTGCTCCACAGTTTTTGGACTCGGATCGTCGTATAAGCTGAGAAACTGTCAGCTTTCGGCATCGATATACTGTACGATCACTCACCTATATCCGCCCACCGAGACCAGGTCCGTATCCCTGCTGATTTCGGAGATAGAGCCTTCGAGGTTCCGGGTGATACGGAACGGGAGCCAAAGGTTAGTCCATCGTTCTCGAAGGAGCACACTAATGAAGCGTATCTCTGAACTGAGTCCTTTAGCAAGGACGTGGACAAAGTCGCGCAAGGCCTCTTCATGTTCGGGGAAGATCAAGGGAGGGCTACCAAGCATGAAATCGGCAAGGGGATGCGGAGCTTCTGCTAAGTCTGCGTGCAAGCGTAAGATCCGGAGGGTGCGAAGTTGAGACAAAGCCTGCGCGATATCGTCCTGTGACATAGCCATTGAGTAAGCGACCTCGAGACCAGGACCCATGCAACTCACGGCTTTGACGGAAGGGCTATCTGGCCTACGATATCGATATATAGTGAGTACCCTGAGATGAGGAAACATCTCTGATATGTTGCGGAGGAGAACGCTCTCATGGTCGTCTTCTTCGTACTCTATTTCTAGGCTCTCCAGGGCGACATTGCTACATCGGCGCAAAGCGAAATAGACTTCGGAAGCAGTGCGAATCTGAGATTGCCACTCCAGTCGCGTCATGGCCCTGCGATCATGTCGATGTTGATGCAGGTAGTGACGAGGCCAGCACCGCAGGGAGAGCTGCCTTAGAGTAGGCGGGAGATGCGAAAAAAGTTCGTCTGCAGGGTCGAGGTGCGATAAACACATAGTTTCAAGTTGAGGGCATGGGAACCGTTTCGTGCATGCATTAGACCACAAAACGTGGGCCGGAGAATCGTCCCGCTGCGCGCGGAGAATCGTGAGATGTCGGAGATGAGGCATACGCGACAGGACGTCGATGATTGCAAGAAATGGTTCGGTACCGCGGTCGCCCTTGAGCTCCAGTACTTGGAGGCGAGGCCAACACGAAACAGCCATCTCCGCAAGAGGAGAGACGTCAAGAGGAATTGAGAGGTGCTCGAGAGATGGAGCAGCAGCATTGATGGCGTACTTCATTAGGGATGTCTCGCCGATGCGTGCACGAGGATGATCCCGATAGTCCCAAATCGAGAAAGACAGTTTAGTGAGGGGTGCAATTGTGAACGTGATATCGGGGGGTTTCGGCGTCCCTCTGTTCGGGGTAATTCTGAGGTCAAATTCACGCAGTTGAGGAGGGGACAGGAGGGCTGCAAGACCGTCCCATGGGATCCCTGGACCACCCATTGAATTCGCCTCGTCGACAACGATTGTTTGTAGATGAGGCATTCGCGCCAAGAAATCCGCGAGAGGCAGATCACCTAAGTCCAAGGGACCCTCGTACCAAATCCTCAGCCAATACCCACGGACAGTTAGGTGCCTAGTAGATCGAAGCACGTCATGGCACACCGTGTGGAGTCCTGATACGGAGATCAACTTACCTGACGTAGAGCCAGATGTTGGTAGTGAAAGAAAACAAGACCCCCGTAAACAAATCGCGGCTCGTTGAGATGCGCGCTTTGCGGAATAGGCAAGGCTTGCAAGCCTGACGTATCATTTTGCAGGTTTCAGAGAATGGTACAAGGAGCTGCACTTCATACAGTAGTTCGATGATGTCAGAAAGTATATCAGCGTTGAGGATGCGCAAAATACACCTGGAGATGTTTGCACTTGGTCAGTAAAGGTGGCTGATGGTGATAGTGACGACTCCCGACGTACTGCAACTCAGAACTACCAGAGGGAGGCATCATTGCCAGAACTTTACCGGTGGTACGACGCAACGCTGAGAGGTACCGGTAGGAGTCGAATGTCGATAGTGAAGGACTTCAAGTTTGTGTGGCCGCGCTTAGTCGAGGCACTACGCCACAGTTGCGGTAGTAAGTGAATATAAGATGATACCACGGCCTTGAGAAGCACTTCGAGGAGATCTCAATATGTAGGTGATACTGCGCTAGCTCTAGGGAGGATGGGAAGTAGCGAGCGTGAGGCAGTAGTGAGCCACGATATTGCTCGAAGCCGCGGATGGTGGTGGTAACTTTGAAGGAAGCGTCACCAGCGGTTGTAGTCTAGTCTAAGCGCCTCATCAAGTACATGTGAAAGCGTACTATTATTTAGAATTGCTTAACTTATGTTGTAACCCCGAGTTCGTAAAGGCGCCACTAGTACATATCCTTACCACGAGATTCACAAAGGGACTCTGTGCTTCAATCACACCTTCGCATTGTCAATATTACTCTGCTACATGCTATGCACGTCATACGTTGCAACATATAAGACGAGCTAGAATTCAAAAAGATCCAATTCACCAGGCAGCGGTACCTGCTCCTCAGTGTTTGGGCTCGCATCGTCGAATAAACTGAAACTGGATCAAGGCCCAGCAGTGGTATCGTGTATGAGTACTCACGTATATCCGCCCACGGCGTCGAGGTCCATCTCCCTCCTGATTTCGGATACAGAACCCCCTGAGTCCCGAATGATACGGAACGGAAGCCAGAGATTGGTCCATCTTTCTCGAAGGAGTAGACAGACAAACCGTAATTCCAGGCCGAGTCCCTTAGCAAGGACGCCAGCGAATTCGTTCAAGGTCTCTTCGTATGTGGGGAATATGTAGGGGGGACTACCGAGCATGAAGTCGGCAAGCGGGTGCGGAGCTTCTGCCAAGTCTGCATGGATGCGCAAGACCCGTAATGCGCGTAGCCGGGATAAAGCGTGGGTGATGGCGACCTAGGGTATGGCAACTAAGTAATCAACCGCGAGAGTGGGATCCAAACAACTTACAGCCTTGATGGAAGGGCTGACTGGCCTACGATATCGATATATAGTGAGTGTGTTGAGATGAGGAAACAGCTCTGAGATGCTGCAGAGGAGAAGACCTTCATGGTCGTCTTCTTCGTACTCTACCTCCAGACTCTCCAGCGCGTGAAGGCTACACCGACGCAGAGCAAGGTGAACCTCGGAAGCAGTGCAAATTTGAGACTGCCACTCGAGTCGCGTCATAGCCTTGCGATCATGGACATGCTGATGCAGGTAGTGGCGAGGCCAGCACCGTAAAGAGAGCTGTCTCAGCGTAGACGGGAGATGCGAATAAAGCTCGGTTTGAGGGTCTAGGTGAGATAAGCAGAGGGTCTCGAGCTGTGGGCATGGGAAAGCCTTTGTGCAGGCGCTAGACCATAACACAGGGCGTGGAGATCCCCTCCGCTGTGCACGCAGTATCGTAAGATGTCGGAGTTGGGGCATACGTGACAGGACGTCGATGATTGCTTGAAAGGGCTCTATATCAAGGTCGCCCTTGAGCTCCAGTGTTCGGAGGCGAGGCCAAGACAACGCAGCCATTTCCGCGATGGGGGCGACGTCAAGAGGAATTGAGAGATGCTCGAGCGAGGGTGCAACAACACTGACGACGTACTGCATGAGGGACGTCTCTCCTATCTGCGCACGAGGATGATCCCGATAGTCCCAAATTGAGAAGCACAGTCTAGTGAGGGGTGCGATTGCGAAGTTAGCGTCGCGAGGTATCGGTGTCTCTCTGTTCAGCGTAATCCTGAGGTTGAATTCGCGAAGTTGAGGGGGAGAGAGGAGGGCTGTGATGCCATCCCATGGAATCCCTGGGCCGCCCATCGAGTCCGCGTCGTCTACGGTAATCGCTTGAAGGGAAGGCATTCGAGCCAAGAAATCCGCGAGCGGGAGATCCCCCAAGTCCAGGGGGTCGCCGTACCAAATCCTCACCCAAAATCCGCGCACGGTTAGGTGCCTAGTCAAGTACATCAGTCGAAGCCGCACAAGATAATTGCATAGAGAATACTCTACCTGACATAGAGCCAGATGTCTGTAGCAAATGAGAACAACTTCCCGGACAACAGGTCGTGGCTTGCCGAAATGCACGCATTGCGGAATAGGTGAGGCTTACTAGCCCGGCGTAGCATTTTACAAGTTTCCGAGAATGGTGTAAGAAGTTTCACTTCGCGCAGGAGCTCGATGATTTCACAGAGTATATCGGCGTTCAGAACGCGCAATATATGGCACCTGGTAGCATTTGCAGAGCGATCAGTCAAGGTCTCTGATGGTGAGAATAGCAACTTCTTGCTTTAACACTTACGGCGAGTCAGGCATGATACTGATAGGTCTAGTTTCTGTGCTGTTTGATTCGGCCAATAATGACTCGGCGGTGCTACGTAGGGCTGAGACGTAACGCGAGTCGGAGACCAAGGTGGAAGACTTCCAAGCCTGAGAGTGGGGTAATCAGTGAGCAGTGTAGCCACCTAAGCCGGTTTGAAAGTCATCGCCACGTGTGGTAAGGATGAGCTACTGAGTTTACTTTCCATATATTGAATTCTTATGGTAGACGCTCACCAGATTAGTTACTACTGTAGTTATGTTGTGGCCTCACTGATTATTGATCCGAAGCTCGGTTTCCCTTTCCTATACCATTGATTCCTCTATACCCCCAGTATCTGGTCTCTCGCCATGCCCATCGACCTGACTGATCGCCAGCAGAATGACTTGTTGGTCTATCCAATATGTCTATGCGATACGTGACAAGCTCACAGTACGCGCATATAGGCACAGGGCGATGCTAGACTACCTCCACTCGGCGGGATACCATAGAACATTTGAACAATTCAAGGAAGAATGTGCGCAGGTATCTGGGTCAGTCTTTTGTGCATCTTGCATATCTCTTATGCATCGCAGGCCGACTATGAGCCAGACGCGGGTTCTAAGACGAAAGATCTCCTCGTCAAGAAGTGGACGAGCGTGATACGCTTACAGAAGAAGGTTGGTCGCATCCTCCCAAGACCTGCGCGTAGACCCGTTCACAGGCATATGTGCAACTTCAGATCGTCGACTTGGAGTCACGGCTAGCGCAGGCGTTGCAGGACAGTGCGAACGTCGTCGCTAACCCGGCGAGCCTCAATCAGCGTAGTAATCCGGACTGGCTCCCGACCGTAACCCCACCGAAACTCGTCCTGACTGGCCACAGAGCCAACGTGAACGCCGTCACCTTCCATCCCCTATACTCCGTGCTGGTTTCCGCAAGCGATGATAGCACCATGAAGGTCTGGGATTGGGATACCGGAGAGTTGGAGCGAACCGTGCAGGGACACACGAGGCGCGTCAGTGACTGCGAGTATGATTCGAAGGGGAAATTCCTTGGTGAGTATCTCCATTGCCTTGTTGCGAACCGCCGACGCAGTCTATCCCTCCCTCTTCTGTCTTGGCCTTGTCCTCGCCCGATCTCGCTCGCTCTCGAGACTGTCGCTAAACGGAGCCTTTTCGCCACCAGTTTCGGGCTCACACGACCTGTTTATCAAGCTGTGGGACGTTGATAACGAATACAAGAACATCGCAACGTTCAGAGGCCATGACCACTCCATCTCCACCGTCCGATTTCTTCCCGGCGACGACCGTATTGTAAGTGCCAGCCGCGACCAGACCGTGCGGATCTGGGAAGTAGCCACGACGTACGTGTCTCTACTGACGGCTTGTGCGAAACATGTAAACATACTCATAACAACCGTTCTGATGGCTCTAGACATTGCATCCGGGTACTGAAGCCTCACGAAGATTGGATTAGGACGGCTATACCCAGCCTGGACGGACGGCTTCTTGTGACCAGCTGTATGGACCATGTGAGCACTACACTATCCGAGCACATTCAGGCCACTAATGTGTCTTAGACCGCGCGAGTAATAGAAACCGCGAACGGGAACCTGAAAGCCGAGTTCAGAGGCCACGACAACGTGGTCGAGAACGCCATCTTCGCTCCTCGGAATGCGGTGCCTGCTATATCGGAGCTCGCTGGGCTCAAGGTAAAATATCCCGTCGTGTAACGCGACGCGAAGTATCGACGACGTTTCGATAGACAGGAGCCACTCCGGCCACGTCGACGACGGAGGATGCCTCT
Organism: Trametes cubensis; assembly: GCA_029747595.1. Classification (NCBI taxonomy): domain Eukaryota; kingdom Fungi; phylum Basidiomycota; class Agaricomycetes; order Polyporales; family Polyporaceae; genus Trametes; species Trametes cubensis. The sequence continues at coordinate 163,745 of JAPEVG010000015.1, forward strand.
GTTGCGTTCGTTGTGACAGCCTCCAGAGACCAGAAGATCAAGATCTGGGACGCTCGCACAGGCCAGTGCCTGCACACTATGGTGCGTGCCCCCTACAACTGCTTTGATCACAGCTTCGCCCACGCTGGATTGTCCACCGTCGCAGGTTGGCCATGATGGATGGGTGCACGGCCTCGTCTTCCATCCAAACGGCCGCTATCTGCTCTCCGCCGCGGATGACGGCTCGATCAGGATATGGGAGATCAAGACAGGCCGGTGCATACGGAAAGTGGACACGGGCGAGCGGTTCATGTCTTCTCTCGCGTGGGGCCGACAAACGGTTGGCGGAGGCGCGGCGGGCGCTGCCAAGGACGGGCAGAGTGAGGGGCCCAGACGAGTGAACGTCATCGCGTCGGGATGCTGGGACTATGTGAGTCGTTCTGTCCTCTGCTCTGCGCCAAACGTATTAAAGATCCCGTTCGGCGATCGTAGACTGTAAAAATTTGGAAACCGTGATTCGTTGGGCTGCGACGGAAAGCCCGCCGACAGCGATATCGACGACGATCGAATACACCCGCTCGTTCGTCTTATTCTCTTCGCCTATATACTATGCTTTCGTTTCATCGCTCTCGCTTGCTATCGCTAACATAGGTCTTTCTCGTTGTACAGTAACTTTGGTCTGGTGTTAATGCCATCTAATGATCGAGCGCTGCAGACCGATCCATACCCACCAATCGGTCTACCTGTGTATATTCCCGAGGAGCAGTTCAAGGGCCACTCGGACCGTGTGCCGCACCACTGATACCGTCTCTCCACTAGGACTATGATCGTTCACCAGCTCGATTGCCCAAAGCTACTGAAGCACGAAGCACTAAAGGCTGAATGCCATAAGTGATATCAGTTACGCCACTAATCTGAAGGTGGGGTCCAGTCCATTGACAGCATCCGGCTCAAGCCATATCAGAACTCGAACAGATGTCTATCTTCAAGAGTGAAATATTGAGCCTGAGTGCGGGGACCGTCCTCGTCGCTCATGCTGACAATAAGTATACTTTCAGTCGCAGGGCACAGATTCCAGACTGGCGCGAATACTAACCTTAGATGGCCTGGAATAGATATGAACTTGTTGACTTTGACCGACGGCCCCTCCGGCTGCTCGCGAATGACTTCGAACGGCAGCCATTCATTGGTGCGTTTCTCTCTCAACAGCATGCATACGAGTTCCAGAGACGCCACGGTGGCGGCGAAAGTGCAGGCCGTGCTGGTGAGAGTGCCTCTATATGCTGCCCATGCGCCTGGTCGAACGGTGCCCGGGTCCATGAAGCACGCGAGCGGATGTGGCGCGGCGGCGAAGTCGAGGTGCAGCCTCAGAATGCAGAGCTTTGCCAAAGATGCGAGTGCTTGCGCGATCTCGGTCTGTCCGCGGGTTCAGTGCGCGTACAATCAGAGGAGGAGAAACAGCGAATCATACCACACACGCGTCGATTATACTGCCCCGTCGCCGATACCGATATAACGTGAGGGCTGTGAGAGCTGGGAAGTAGGCGGGTATGCTGGCGAGGAGCTCCATGTCGCGCTCGTCCTCCTCATATTCAAGCTCAAGCTCCTGCAGCCCATCCGAACGGCATTGGCGCAAAATAGAGAGCGCCTCGGAAGCTTTCAAAATCGGGGACTGCAAGCCAAGCTCGATCAAGGTCCTCTCCTCATACCTGTACCGATGGACATAGTGGCGCGGCGTGCACCGAAGACAAAGGCGTCTCAGGGTCGCGGGGAGTTGAGAATACGCCGAATCTTGTGGATCTGGGTATGAGACCGTCAGGTTCTCGAGCTCCTGACATGGGAAGGGGGCATCACGCTGGGCTGGCCACAAACACAGGCGGCGTGACTTCGGGCCTTGAGGAAGCAAGGCTAAGAGAGAACGCAGAAACGGCGTTTCGGACAAGATGGCGTCAATATCGATGGGTGCGCCTTGTCCGAGGTCACAGTGGTTCTCGATTCTTAGCTCGCGCAATCTCGGCCAAGGTAACGAAGCGAGAGTGCTTGAGGATATGATACCACCAGGGATTGTTAGATGCACGAGAAAAGAGGAGCGCTGCCTGAGGATGAGCTCCAGGATCGACGACTCTCCATTGAAGGAAGGGGGCGAAGCTGAGTACCTGGGCACCCTGTACTCGAAGGATGTGAACGTCATGGCAGGTAGTTGTGCTCCTCTGGGGAGTATAAGATGTGAACAACCTCGCTTCACTTCGAGAACCAAGTGCGAGAGGGATGGGATGGACAGCAGCATGTTCGCGACATCGGATGGAATGCCCTTAACGGAACCAATGGCCTTAAGGGTGCTGAGGCGTGATAGTCGGGATAGAAAATTGGCGAGAACGGATGCAACACTTTGATCCTTGAGCGCAGGTCCAAGAAACTTTGCATCCCAAGACCCGTAGAGTGTGAGCTCTCTACAGGACACTTTTTATCAGCTTCTCTACTTCGAACATTACTCTCTTTACATACTGAATGTGTCTCCAGACGTCTCCTGTGTCGTGATATATCTTGCCCGGAAGTATCTTAGATTCGCTCGAGAGTCTGTTGGTCCGAAAGAGATGTGGTTTGCAAAGTTCTCTGATCCACTTGCATGTCAAGGAGAACAATCTGAGAGTGTGCCGGTTCGGCCCGATCACTACGAGAGCTGCAACGATCTCTTCGAGGATTTCCTGTGGAAGATTGTTCAAAGGGCACCTAGCGACGTCAATCTCAGTCAACTCCTACTTTCGAGAGCAATGATAGTATCCGCATCCCAGAAACTCGCCGCCCAGTTGGTTGCCACTGTACGACGGTGGACACCGCGTCGTCAACCTCCCGATCATATGGATCTACTAACTCGATGGATTCATAGTATCGCGCTCGACTCTCTGCGCTCATTTCTGGATAGTGGACCATGATGTAGGAGTAACGGTCATCGGATTGCTATAGAACGAACTCGATTTAATCGGACGTTACGATCGAGACCTGAGAGCACGAGAACGGTCGTAGAGTCCCCTAGGCAGACGATATCGATGAATGTTAGTCCAAGTCTTGTCCGAGGCGCTGCCACAAGTTGGCGGGAAGGTGCCGGCCGAACCGAAGAGGCCGGCACCCAGCGTCCAGCTGAGTGCCAGGCGCCTTGTCCGTGCTGGATTCCAATTAGTGGGACGAAGTGTCCAAAGCTACACGGTATGCATCCTTGTGTGTTCCAATCTCCAGTTCTATGCTATTGCAGATGACGGCTGAACTATGGTTCGCTCAAGCCATCTTAGAATTCGAACATATCTAGTTCTTCGTAGACAGGATATTGAGCACTCGTCCGAGGACCGCTCTCTTCTAGCATACTGAGATACTATTAATTCCTGAGAACGAACTGATCCACCATATACACTGACCTCAAATGATCAATAGCGGGTATCAGCTCATCCAGCTCCACCGCCGTATCCATGCCTGGGCTTCGAAACACACGATATGGAAGCCATCGATTGGTCCATCTCTTTCTAGAGAGCATACATACGAATTCGAGAGAGGCAAGGCGAGCGGCAAGGGTATAGGCGGTTTTGGTGAGCAGCTCAGCATGCCTACACCAAGCGCCTGGTGGTACATCACGCATGTAAGCCGATAGAGGGTGCGGTGCGTTGGAGTGATCGAGATGAAGCCTGAGCATCCGGAGACTACGCAAAGGAGAGAGTGCCTGCGCTAGTTCGACCTATTTAGAGAATCAGCCTTAAGACCATCATCGGGTAGACGTGAACAACGTCGAAGCATACCGCTGACAAGTCTACTTCGCTGTCCTTCCGTCGATACCGATATAAGGTCAGGATTCTGAGGGCTGGGAAGTAAGTGGATATGTTGGTGAGAAGCTCTTCATCGCGTTCATCCTCTTCGTATTCAAGTTCTAGCTCTTGCAGCAGCTCTGAACGGCATCGGCGCAATACTGATAGCAATTCGGAAGCCGTCAGGATCGGAGATCGCAAGCCAAGTTGCGTTAGAGTCTTCTGCTCGAACCTGTAACGGTGGTTGTAATGGCGTGGTGTGCACCGAAGAGCGAGGCGTCTAAGAGTGGGGGGGAGCTGAGAATACACCGCGTCGCCTGGATCGGGGAATGATACCGTCAGGTCCTTGAGATCTTGACAAGGAAATGAGGCAACCTGCTCCGCTCGCTGCATTACGATTCGATGCGACTTCGAGCCTTGAGGAAGAGACACTCTGAGAGAGCGTAGGTACGGCATTCCGGATAGAATCGCCCCGATATCAACGGTCTGACCATGCCCTAGCTCGCAATCGCCTTCGAGATTGAGCTCGCGCAGGTTTGGCCAGCATGTCCGGGAGACAGCGCTGAAGGAGATGACGCCGATGGGGAGAGTGAGCCGTACTAGCGAAGATGACATCTGCGTGGTCACAAATTCCAACACGGACCATTCTCCGTTGAGGACGGATTTCGACCTAACGAACTCGGGCACCCTGTATTCGAATGAAGTGAACGTCGTGGTGAAAGGGTGTGCGTCGATTGCAAGGAGGGGATGAGGGCTGTTCTCCCACGTCTGGAGAATGAAGGAAGAAAGGGTTGGAATAGACAGCAATTTATGAGAGATGTCGGCAGGAATAGGCGTGTGCCCCGAGCCGGTGACAATCAGGGTACTGAGATGTGACAGCCGGGAAAGCAAATCGTTGAGCAGAAACGAGGCGCCGTGATGTTTGACTGACGGTCCAAGATAATCCGCCTCCCATGAACCACAAAGTGTGAGCTGTCTACACAAGACGCTTCGTCAGCGTTACCACTGATCCGTAGTCTGCAGTACGTACTTGACGTATAGCCAGAACTTTCCGGTATCGTGGAATACCCTTCCGGGAAGGAGTTTGTATTCAATGGAAACCATGATACTCCGGAATAGAATTGGCGCGCAGAGTCGTCTGATACGTTTGCAAGTTAAGGAGAAGAGCTTGAGGAAATGCTTCTGCCCGGGCGTGACAAAGAGGAGCTCAGCGATTTCTTCCATTATTTCATATGGAAGACTGTCCAGAGGGCATCTGAATACCGCATGTGAGTTCGCTGAAGGGTATCACGATAGCGTCGTAGTAAAACCTCACGGTTTACTTGGAGACACTTGTTCGTCAGAATGCTGCGATACTGTAGAGGGGCAGAACTCATCGTCCTGCCAGTCGTCTAGGTCGACTTCGACTATTTCCGGGGGCTGACTTGGATAGTCCATGTAGGAATGACAGTCGGGAAACACGGCGAACTTGCATCAAGAGGTGGTACTTAGTAATCGAATTCGCCGTATTACATAAGTGACAATCGAGCTTTTATACAGTTGTAGGATTCCGGAAGCGCCCGTTCGGACGCGCAAATCATCAACAGCAGCTGGATCCTTGGGCACAATGGTGCGGTAGAGGAGGTCGGGAGCAGCCCACTAGGCTTCATATTCCACTCATTAATCCCAAGTGTTGAATGTCCGTATTCAAAAGGTACATCCTAACCAGCCAAAAGTCCGATTCTTAAACATGACCACGATCACCTAGTCGGACGTCCTTAGCACAACCTCCACATCTTGACCGAGTCGATTACAAGTGCCCTATCCTCCACATTCGTCGGCCACGTAGCATACCACTCGTCCTGCATCTTAGCAAAATCGCGCATCGCAGCTAAAGTAGTAGATAACATCAAGTTAGCGCCATCAGCCGCTGGGTATGCCTACAAACGACTCACTTAGAGAGCCGTCCAGCCAGGGTTTGTCGCCCACCCCATCCGGGAACCAGCCGTTCGTGCCGCCGACGGCGACGTTCATGATCAGATAGAATGGCTGGTCAAACGGCGCCACGTTCGGCGTGCCCTGCGCCCACGGATCCTCGAGCTGAATGAAGTCCGTGCCGTTCGCGACGACGGGCGGGAACTCGCCGCGCTTGAAGAACGGCTCGTTGAACTTGAGCGTGAGCATGTACGTCAGGCGCGAGTCGACGTAGATCCGGATGAACTTGGGGCTCCATTCGAGCGCGAACGTGTGGAAGCCCTCCGCGAACGTCTTGCGCCGGTTCGTCCACCAGCCGAACGTCTTGCTCACGCCATTCAGCCACGAGAAGGGGCCCCAGTTAAGCGAACCGCGGACGTAGTCGACTCCCCTGAGATTAAAGAGCGAGAAAATAAGTCAGCGTCGCTCGTACGGACACAGGCGCATGCAGAGAGGATGCAACGCGGACTCACTGCGCCTTGTACTCCGGGCTATTACCGCGCGCTTCCATGATGTCGATCTCGCCCGACCGCGGCCACGGCCCATACGTATCGTTCACGGGGAGCATCCACAGCGCAGGCCACAGCCAGTCCCCGCGAGGGAGCTTTGCAGAGATCTCGACCCTGCCGTACTTGAGCGCGTACGAGTCGCGCGTGTGGATCCGCGCGCTCATGACGGGCGGGATGACCGTGCCTAGGGTCTCGTTCGAGACTGCGCCGCAGCTGGTAAGGTTTGCGTCCGTGCATCCGGTAAGGTTGTAGGTGAACCCGTTGAATATGTTGTTGTACCCAATCACGTCAGACGTGAGCGTCGGTACGATGTACAGGTGCCCGTCCCGCACGAAGGAGTTGTTCGACGATTCCGTCGTCATCTCGAACTCGGCGTTGCTGCGCGGAGTTTGTGCGTCAGTGAAGCTGGCCCGATCGCATGGGACTCGCGGGAAGAGACGATACGCACCCGAAACCGCTCATGCTGACCTCGTGCGTCCAAACGTTAGTGTCAAATGTGTCAAAGTTGTCTTCCATGACTAGGCAGACGTTGCCCAGGCGCAGTGTCTGTACCCACGCGAAGTAGCAGCGAATGACCGCAGCAGCTATTCCGAGGAATGCGACCAAGTAAACGACCCAGTGGGTAAGGGTTGCCATCTTGTCCTTCTCAGATAGCCATGGCTTCTCTATGATACCGGTGAGCATCGACGACCGCATCCTGCGCTTGACGCGGGGAGCGACAGACATCCGCGTGGTGTCCCTCGTCTCATGATAGGTGCTCTGACGGAGAAGTCGAGGAGGCATGAAGGAACTGCGCGCAGGCGAGCGCGCCGAAGAGGGCAGGCTCTCAATGCGAGACATGTTCGACCTTGACTGCTCCTGGACATCGGAAGTCGACTGACGGAGGCCAGATTGCACAGAAACACGGCTGTCGTGCCGACGGTAGACGGGCTGTTCTGAAAAGTACGCACTCCCGCTGAAGCTGATGATGCTAGCGGGAGCCGGAGTGGGCGGCACGGAGTGCTCCGGGGTACTGAATGGATCGCGGGTGCCTTCGCTGCCGTCCTCCGTCGACCCGCGCTGGCCTTGGACGAAGAATGTCGGTGCGGCCGCGGGGGCCTCATGGCTGGAGGTCGACGTGCCGTGCCCAGAAGACGACGTCGTCTCGGACGGAGGGGAAGACTTGGGGGAAGGCATGGCGGGGGATGGGAGGCTGGAGGGGTGCCAGGCGAGGGCTATAGTTGAGGCGGAGGATGGCCGGCATAATAACGTTATTCATACTGCGCGGTGTGAGCGCACCGCCCAGTGATCGATGGCGCATACGTGAAGAGACGGCGAGGATATCTGCGAATGGTTAGAATCCAGAGATACTGTCAAGGTACGTCCACCAAACGCCCCGGGACAAACAAACATGACGGCGTCCAGGGATCTCGAATGCACTGCCAAATAGGCGCTACAGCGCCTGGTACCCGCGTCCGTCAATTTGTCACAGGCTGACCATCAGTACGAGATGCGTATCATGCTCACCTAACTTGCGCGAGATGTACCGATGCCATACCGTTGCCACGCGTAGAGTTGACGCCTGGGGAAGGTCCCTGGAAGAGACATGAGGCTTGGATGCTGGACCCATATGCGTTATCGGCCAGGTCTCTTCCGCTCCGGGGGTTACAGAGGGCCGCCACAGCGTATCTGGCAGTTGAGCGGCTTGTTGCCTTCACTCAGAACAGAACTTTAGTGCTGCAGGGTTGCTCGATGCTGAGCTATCCGAATCTGAGTTCATGATCCAGATGACTGCGGACGATGATAACGGACCAGTGTGCCACTAGTAGATCACGATTATCGCGAACGTGTACGATTATCGTGTCTGCATACTCATATGATTCCATTGTTTATGCTCGAGAGAGGAGCTGCAATGACGAGGAGCCACTACGCGGACTGTACAAAGCAGAACCTGTAGGTCACTATGCCGAGCTGTGGCGCATTGCCTGTATTTTCTTGAGGAGTTCTGCGTTGGGGAAGGTTTGGGGGTAGGAAACAGGAGGAGGAACACACCATGTGCTAATTGTAGACTTGCAAGGTCGGCCGCCGGACATAAGCAAGGACTCATTGAGCAGACCGTTAACCGCGCAGCGAGAAAGGTTCAGAACGAAGCACAGAGCTTGCTCGACAGGGCCAGGCGGGCGGATTGCAGTCTAAGAAGCAAATCGTGACCCAAGTCGCAGCTATGGGATGAGTGAGCAGAGGTGTGCGTCAGAAACAGAGACACGAGTGCAAGACAGCTCCCGAGCTCTTGGCAGACGGAACACATGAAATGAGTAGAGATGACGTCCATGGGTAGATGTCCGTTGAAAGATTGCGTCGAACAACCTATGTCGGAGGGAAGAGAAGGGTTTGGTGGGATCTTTGTCTCGTCATCGCCATGTTTGTGAGCAGATTTCCTTTATACAAGCAACGGAGAAATTTCAGGTCGCTGCTGGGTATTTTGAAGGTGTGAATTCCCAACCCTAATCGACATCGAAGTTCGCCACCATCGGAGGCCCGCGGAAAACGATGCTCCACTACATTCACAGCACGCAGTGAGTATAATCGTTGACAGTACTTTTCCGTATGCCTCACACACGCGTTTGCGACGACACAACTCCGGAGATAGTTGCAACTTGCAATGCGTTCAGGGACGTACCGAGACGGACCAGGGAATATTTCGTTCATAAGTCCGGAGCAGCTCCCCAGATAGAAGTTGTTATTATCCGCACGAGATGTTGATGGGACACGAGAGTTGCCTGGATGTAAACCTTTCTAGCAGATCGTAAACCGTTCAGTCAGTAGGAGGTGGTGGTCAAGGGCAGGCCAGGTTAGCGCTCATAGCGCTCTGGCCACGTGCACTCCACGTTCACCAGCGCTTCTTCAACTTGTCGCTGTGCGCCTATCGTCGGACTTGGCAATGGAGTAAATCTCAAGACTCGACTTCTGTTCACCGGGTACCAACTCGTACGGAAAGAAATTTCGGTATGGTGCTATAGTACATGACAGCATTTATGTGAACAAAAGAAACGACGCATCACGCCAACATCTCGAGCGAGTCATCACTGGCGCCTTGACACTTGTAGCCCACGTAGTACTACTGGGAACACCAGTGGTAGCTACAGAGAGCGCCATGCATGAAGATTGAGGTGCATTCATCCGAGTCGGTGAGTGCGTTGATTTTTGGTTTCCAATATTTACCCCTTTTCTATGCTGATTCTAGCACATACAGCTCTACGGTGTACTCTCGAAGGAGAATAGAACTTCATCCCATGTTCCGTCACTTGCAAACTATATTGATGGCAAGTTCACTGAGGACATAAAATTCTCCGCCACTACTCATCTATACTAGGTCATAGCTGTGGTTAATGTGCTATACAAGGTTCTCCTGAGAGGAACTCAAAGCCGTTCGAAAGGGTTATTACAGATTCAAGCTTCACCGTGTGAGTTTTTTGAAGCATCTCCAGTACACATTCTAACACTGTGGTAGAGACATCCGGGTTCTGAAAGCCAGTGTCCATCGTTCTTTCAAAAGTGGGCGCCCAGATCGTAGGTAGGTATGTTCTCTCCTTGATATCACCGGGTCGGGCGCATAGCTGTGACGTATTCTCAGCGAATCGCGTCTTTCCTTTCAGTGCCAACCATCGCCGCTCAATCTGCTTCCTATCGGGCGAAGCTCCCGTATAGAGTGCGGAGAAGCGATGTGGTTCATGACCGGCCCCGTATGTCCCGGAGAACAAGCAATTAGCGTGCACACGAGGCCCAGAATACCTGCTCTCAGCATTTGGCTGTGCCGTGAGCTAAGCTTGAACCTTCAATCTGCGCGGACGTTCGTGCACCTGATATGCAGATCGTTTCTCATGGACTTTATGACGCAAACCTGCCGGGTTCTCCAAGGACACTATCAACTATCAGTGAGTAGCCACCACGACTGCTCGTCGATTCACGTACGAAGATCCCGATACTGATGAAACACGAATTGCCAACATGCAGCGACAATCGTTCGAGCGTTTTAAGTCGACATAGGACCATATCAACCGCCTCAACCGCCAAACCCGCTCCCGGCCTTCAGGCAAATTTGGTCCGCCGAAGCCGGACGTCGCGGATTTTGGACCACCCTCGAGCTGCGTCGACCACCACGCTGCGCCGCGGACCTTTCCATCTGTCTCCTTATCTCCGCCCACTCGCGCCTCGCTCGCCGACCGCCCCTGNATACCACATACCGAGCCCAACCCCCCGGCCCTGGAGGCCCGCAGGGCCGTAGGTTTGATCTCTACAGCGGCGTCAGTATCACGCAGATCTTCTCGCCCGGCGCGGTGGTGGCGGGCGGGTCTGCGCGGCCGCCACGGCCGATTCCTTGGGCGTGCGGCGCGTGTCGTTTATTCGTTATGGCCGTTTGTGCACGGACGCCCGCTGCTGTTGAAGACGTACTGCCGCACTTCGCCCCTCCTTTATGCGCGGCCCGCCCAGCTGGGGCTGCCTACTGCCCTGTCTTCACCTTCTCCCCGTTTCATCCTACACTGCACACCACGATGCCTACGAGCAATTGGAAAGTCACTATTTGACCTGCTCGTTGGCCGCTGGCCTATCGACCCAGCGTAGCGGCCGTGTTCACCGCCAAGGATGTCGATATGAGCATGCCAATTTCAAGGTGGCACAATCCAGAGCGGCGCTGGCAGAACAAAGCAGGTTAGTTCGTTAGACTTGTGGTGTAGATGGACGTCTGAGATTACACGGGGTTTGCGTGAGGCGAAGGACGCACAATGAGTAGATCTCTCAAACGACCAGTGGTATGAGTGCGTGTACGGGGCACTACGAGACATAGCGACAGTGTTGCAATGGCCATTGACCCATATCATCCGCATATCAACACCCCGGGTGTCCTGAAGAGCCATCATGACGCCATGCCTTGAAGTTGAGTCCACACATATCTCGTATGGAAGCTGATGCGGCATCCCATGACGACAACTACAGTACAGTCTATTGAGATACTAAGGGAATGTACACAGACGGCACACACGCGCGTTATATACCTAGCTAAATGGACATGATGCGTACAAGGATTGAATATGGAATGACAGAACATTAAGCCCGGAGCGTAACCTAGAACCCAGAAGAGCGAGAACAAATTGAAGATGGCAACGGCGGAAAGGAAGGGGCGGTGAAGTGAAGGTAGTCGGCGACGCGGAAAGAGTGGACGGCAACAGAACTTGGAAGAGACAGGCACAGACAATATGGCCACCACTGGAAAGAACGGCGGAACAGGACCACCCCGAGTCCGATACTTCAGTCAGGCACCGCACACGACCACACAGCTACAGCGCAACGGGACATCGAGGCAGCGACGACAGCCATCGCCCGACAGACATGGAAGAGGGGCATGGGATTGACAGAAGAGAGGGAATGACGCCTGGCCGACGACATACGTGTGCCGGTCAGCCTGGAGACAGGAGATCCCCTCAAAGTCCAAGATATGATACCGGAACGAAAACGTCGGCTCGTATGTATCGCAACAACGGCTCAGTCGAGAACTCGGAACTCTAAGGGACGTGAAGTGATACCATGATCAATGTCGTGACAGATACGCACAGGCCCACAGATTCTGTGTCGGACGCGACGCGGCCCAGACGAGACGGCGAGAAGCGACTAGCATCGCTGCCACATCTTGACCGAGTCGACGACCATCGCGCGGTCCGCGATGTTCTCTGGCCAGGTCTCGTACCACGCATCTTGGCGGATAGCAAAGTCGCGCATGGCAGCTGCAACGCACATCGTCAGCCAACGTTCGTGATCGCTGCTGAACAGCACCCGATGAGAAGGCGAAGCTCGCTCGGACTTACTCAGGGAGTGGTCGAGCCACGGCTTGTCGCCGGCGNCGTCCGGGAACCACCCGTTCGTGCCGCCGACGGCGACGTTCATGATCAGGTAGAACGGCTGGTCGAACGGCGCCACGTTGGCCGTGCCCGTTTCCCAGGGGTTCGGCGTCTCGATGAACTGCGAGCCGTTCTGGACGATGGGCGGGAAGTCGCCGCGCTTGAAGAACGGCTCGTTGAACTTGAGCGTAAGCATGTACGTGAGGCGCGAGTCGACGTAGATCCGCACGAACTCCGGGCTCCACTCGAGCGCGAACGTGTGGAAGCCCTCCGCAAACGTCTTGCGCCGGTTCGTCCACCAGCCGAACGTCCTGCTCACGCCGTTGAGCCACGTGAACGGGCCCCACTGCAGGGAACCGCGGACGTAGTCGACTCCCCTAAATAGACACGAAAACAAACGGAAGCCAATCAGCACACAATCGTTATCTCCATAGGACTCGGGCGGTGGAGCGGGATGCAGCAGGTGCTCGATAGGCTCAAGCTGCAGATAGAGTGAACGTATGGATACTCACTGTGCCGGGTATTCGGGAGGGTTCCCGCGCGACTGCATGATGTCAATCTCGCCCGACGCAGGCCAAGCGCCGTACGTGTCTGTCACAGGCAGCATCCAGATGGAAGGCCATATCCAGTCGCCGACGGGGAGCTTGGCCACAACCTCGACCTTGCCGTACTGGATGTGATGGCTGTTCTTCGTCGAGATACGGGCGCTCATGACCGGGTTGATGACAGTCCCGGCGGTGAGGTTAGAGACGGCGCCACAACCTGTGGTGACGTTGACCGCCGTGCAGCCAGTAATGTTGTAGGTGAACCCATCGAGGACCGCAGCCTTGCCAATGACGTCCGAGGTAAGCGTGGGAACGAGGTAGAGCTTGCCGTCCTGAACGAAAGAGTTATTGGGCGAGTTGGTCGTCATCTCGAACTCCCCATTCCTACACGAGTGGTAAGCGATCGTCCACAACAATCAAATTAGAGTACGTACCCGAAACCACTCATGTCGACCTCATGATACCACGTGTACTGGGTATCAAAAGTGTCGAAATTGTCCTCCATAATGAGGCACAGGTTGCCAACGTCCGGCGTCTGCACGTACGCGAAGTAGACGCGGATGACGGCGCCCACGATGCCAAGCATCGCGACGATGTAAGTGACCCAGTACGAGAGCCGCTCGTAGAAGTCCTTGTCCGTGACCCATGGTTTGATCACCTCCCCGGTGAGCATACTCGACCTCTGGCGCTTCGCCGCGCGCGCGGACATATGCAGCGTCCCAGAGCCCGCCGCATCCGAGAGGGTTTCCGAGGGGAACGTCATCCTCTTCGGAAGCGCGGGCGGGGACATGAACGAGCTGCGCACGTGGGCGTTAGAGTTCTTGCGGCTGCGCACGCCACTGGCGAGCCCGCGCGGCACTTCGCGGACGTGTAAGTCCGTCGTGGAGTTGCGCAGCGAAGAGTGCACCGAGACGCGGCTGCCAGTGTGTGGGCGCGACGCCGGCGGGGAGGACGACGGATCAGGGAAGTATGACGTCGACGAGATGCTTGCCGTGCTATGGTGCAGGTGCGTCCCGTCTGCGCTGAAGTTGACGACGCTCGCGGGCGGCGAGAACGGATTGCTCACGCCGCTGCGGGGTGTCGGGGGAACAGAGAAATCGGGCGTGCGGAAGGGGTCGCGGCGGGTGTCTTCGGTGCCGTCGACAGCTTGCTGCTCGTGTGGGAGGTTGAACAGCGGCTTCGGAGGCTGCAGCGGGCGCTCGCGCTTGGATCCCATCGTCGTAGGTGGCGGCGCGGATGGCAGCTGCTCAGAGGACGACGCGGCGGAGCTGGTCGTGGAGGGAGGCGAAAGGCTCGACATGGCGCAACGGGGTAGCCTCACGCGGGACTAGTGAGGAGCGGGTTTCGGGGCACCGTGGGCCGTCACAGGTGCTGGGACGTCTCGGGTCCTCTGAATGCGCGCGAAGGAGCCTTTAAGAGAGCCTCTGCTTCGGACGGTGAATAGGCAAGGCACAAGGGTAGGCTTGGAATACTGGCGATCATGTCGGCGTGCACCCTCACGGCCGCCCGGAAGCGGAGAGGGGGAAGCGTCGTGCTGCACAGTTCCATCGCTCGGTCCTGTCCGCACGCGGACGTACTCTCAGGACGACCCGCGCGTTGGCTCTCGTATGGCGTCCCTTGCCATGCAGTGTGAACGTCTGATCCTGACGTGGGCTGACGGCCGAAACCGATAGGCCGTTGAAGGAAGAGCTGTATCCCTCTCGCCGGTCCCAGCTGGATGGGTCTGCTTGGGACAGGCTGACATGGCGCATCTTGACCTCCCAGGAACAAGGACGTTTCGGCGGATGGGAAGTGATCCGAGTAATTCTTCGCCGACAGGGCGATTCCCACCAGATGCATGCCTCAAGACGTCCATCCCATCGATGCGTACTCGCCGGCGGCACGGGAAGCAAGAGGGCCATCGCTCGATTCGACTGGAGACCCGAAGAGGAGAGAAACCCCCCGGGGTCTGCGCTAGGAGAGCGTGCGAGAGAGAGGACAAGACGGTCGACTTCGCGAGCCAGGACGAATGCCTGTTCAATCGGACGCGCGTTTCGTCCGCGCCTTGCGGTAGGACGAGGGCGCAAGAGCGGAAAGAACGGTGCTTGTACTGGCCTCGCCTGCCCTGGCTGGGCCCTGACTGTGCGCCAAAGCGGAGATTGGCGGAGAACAAAGTACAGCTGTGACACGGCCTGTGACACCTGTCCCGCGTGCAGCGTGCGCAAGGATAGGCTGACGCCACTCCAGCCTCCGGGGAATTAACTTCCACCTCGTTCACCGCGTTGGCGAGCTGAACACACGCACACACTGTCATCATATTCGGGTGAGCCCAGAGCCATTCTATTGCTTCATGCACCCACTGACGGCGGATTAACCCAGGCAGAACTTGTTGCTAAAGTGCTGCGGCCATGTCGGGGCGCTACATTCTGAGGAGGCCGTTTTCCTCGAGAGGAACGCCGGAATGACAAGCAGGCAACTTCATGCGAGATTCTTGTTCCTTTCACAATCAGACGCTTTGTGATAGAGTGAGCATCGGTATCGTCGCGGCGGCCTCGATAAGCAATGGCAGACCTACCAACGATAAGTAGTGTCCTGGCCACCCTTCCTGAGCTCCAGGAGTCATTCGCAAGATACGACGACGTCCACACACTGTCTGGCTGGGAACATCGCCAATGATGGAAGGTGGTAGCATGCTGCGGCTCGTACCTCGACCGGACGGCCGACCTTCTCTTTCCGGGCGATGGTGGGAACATTCGATGACGACTCTGCTTGACCGTATCGCTCACCGAGGACGTCTGCCAGGTCGCAACATATTCTGCTGCGTCGCCCCTGCCTCCCGTCATGATCTTGAGGCGGTGGCTTGTCTGCCGGAAGACAGATGCTCGCAATACAGACGTCATCACGTGCCGTCATATTTGACAAGAGCAGTGCCATTCTCCGCCAACAGGCCTGTCATGCTCAATCCAACTCCGAGCGCGCCCACATCAATGCGATCTCTGCCTTTCCAGGCATCCCGTCCGATATGCCAGCATCGTTTGTCATCGAGCCCTTACCGAGGCGCAAATCGCGATCAGCTCTCCCATCCATCATGCATATAACGAGAAGTGGACTTACTCTGTCCGAATCTATAGTAACCGAAACTGAGGCGAGGTGGAGCTCAATAAATCCAGGGACGGCGGCTGTGCTCTAGGGGTGAACGTTGTCCGCACACCCAGTTTGTGTTCATTGGTTCGGGGACGTAAGGAGCGATTGGCCAATGGTCATGACTGTAGCGGCCCGGGACGCCTTTGTGGTTCTGTAGGATTGATGCAAGACGCAAGGTTCGCCGACAGAGCTTGGCGCGGGTTGCAATGCGGACATAGCGAGTCGTGGGAGCACCGGCCTCCACCTCGTTGCGGAAGTGAGGTGTGTCGCAATGCGACAGTAGGTTCTGTGTACGCCAACCAGTGTCAGCAAACGAAGCGCAGAATGGGCCCAGTATGGACTCACTCCGCCGTACCGCCGTTGGGGCCGACGGAAGCGTACCAAATATCCAAATGTACTCTATGGACCCTGTGTAGGAAAGCGCCACCCCTCGTCGTGGCTCGCATTCTCTCGCGAATACCGAGGCGGCCCTGGGCCTGGCCTAATCATATAGTAGGAGGCGCGCCACCCACATGCGTGAGCACACCCGACGCCGATAGGGTTCAAGTGGGCGACAGCTGACGGCGGCATGCGCCCTGGGCTAACACTCGGAGCCGGAGTGTCCCTTGCTATCTGGGAATTCGAACGAGACGAGTGCGCGAGAAGGCAGTTGACGTGAAGATTGTGCTTCGGCAATTGTGGACGACAGAGGGGCGGTGATGCGACGTCCGCCACGGTCAGCACCCGTACGCCGCAGGTGCGTTCCAATGGTCCATGGGCGTAGGCCGGGCCCGGAAGATTTGTACAACGCCCGCCATTTCGAGACGATTGCGACATTTTGTATGGCGTCGGGCTACGCGAACGCCCTGTATACCGCTTGTTTCTGTACCAGGATGGAGATTTCAGTGTGTGCAACGTGCCCTGCAAGAGCTTCGACGGGCTCTAGTTGGACCTAGTGATCCATGCAGAGGCAATACAGTACAAGGCTTCAAGTAGCGCCTAAGTTCCGAGTGTGTCTTCACAAACATCATGTGGGGGCGCCGAGACGGCCTTCTGGGAGAGAACAACCGTTCAACTCCCAGCAGGCCATCCAAATGCCGTCTCGTAGCGAGCTGCGGGACCTTCATGGGGCGTACCACCAAGGCCTCGACCGAACGAGGAAGACGCGATGTGTTTTCTCCGTCTTGGCGGGGATGCGCAACATGGTGCTTTCGTGCCGCGAAAGCAAATGGTGCCGGCATCTGCGTCGAGGCGATAGACGGCAGCTGAATGCGCCTCGAGTCGGAGAGTGGTGGGAGAAAAAACCTCGAGGAGGAATTGGAGAATCTCGTCAAGCACAGAATACGCACAGACGCCCGCGCACCATCTGATGCGGAGACGAAATATGACAACTCCGACCGCATTTTCCAGCCGTGCCTGTGTTCGGGTCTGCTCTCGAGACTCACCCATTCACTCGTCTCTTCTTCGCCATATTCACCGCAACGACGCTGCGAGGCAAGGCCGGAGACCGCTTTTCTCACAATCATTGGCTTTGAATTGTCTCCGGGCTCGAGTTCTGAAGCTCAAGGTTGCGCATGTACACGCGATCGTGCAGCTGGGAGCACTTCTATCCTTATCTGACGGATTCTGTCGCCCTGCTCGCAATTCTCGTCCTATCGACGAGAAGAGAGGATGTGCGAACCGCAGAACTCTGCAGTCCACCACACCGACTGTGAAATGAACCGCAGCTCGAAGCCTCCGAGGCAGGAGGTGCAGATAACGAAACGCCCGACTCAGCCACCAAACGGTGGGCGCAGGAACTTGAAGGCGGCTTTTCCTCGAGACGCGCTGACTTGATTATCCATCGAGCCATCATCTTGCTGCTCTTTCCTTCTAGGATTCTTCGGGCTAGACGAGGCTGTTCCCGTTCAAACGTACACCGGCCATCCCGGAGAACACCTAAGTGCGCGTAAAGTCCGTCACCCTCGCCAGCCCAATCACGACATGTCCAAGTGGGAAAGGTGCGTTTGCAGCCAGGCCGCAGCCCTCTCCAGCCTCCTTCGCGGAGTTGGGTGCAGGCTCCTGGCCGGTCTTGGCCAACGGGCCGACGAACTATGCCCGAATCCTCACCCGTTCAGTCCGCCCTCCCAGGAGTGCGTTTTGTATTGGCGCAGGACATGCACACCTAACAAGCCGCGTGCGGTCGTTGACAGCGACCTCCCGGCAGCCCAATCTCCTCTGATGTACGCCCTGACATAACATCGGCTTCCCAGATCTCGTCGTGCCCTGAACCGCCCAGGGCACCCCGACTCGGCGTTCTGAAGACGCAATCGTAGCTCGCACCCCTCGCCGGTTGCGCGGGCAAGACAGTGTCTGTGGCGTCTCGCCCTCTGCAACGTGCATCCCTGCAAATGCGTTGATCGTCCGCGCTGGACGCCCGTCTATTCCTCTCGGGATGCGAGCACGGCCGCGGACGCGCACGCCCAGGACTGATGGTGTATGCGTGCGGTTGCGTACCCCTGAGATAGATACGATACGCCCTACAGGAGGGGCGAACATGACAGCTCCGAACCTGGCGTGGTGTTCTGTGCACCGGTGCATGTACGCGAGAGACGTGCGTCGAACTTTCCCAACAGCTGTTCGCACCCAGCGCGGTGGTACTCGCAGACATGGCCCGTTTGGGGCTGAATTGAGAATGCGCGACCTTATGGGGAGGGCTGCACCTGAGATCTCGGATCCGCTGTGTATGCGGCGACAATCACGACAAGTGTCGTATCCGCGTTAACAAGTCGAGTTCCTTCCCCCGTTAAAAGGTCCACATCTCACGGCCCGACCTGGCTGGCCCGCCGCTCTGCTCGCGCCTGGTCGTAAAGTGTACCGTCCTCCCTTAATCCCTTCCCCACTGTCATTCCTCCGTCGCCATGGATTACGACGCGTACGATGCCTTGCTGCATCACATCTTCAAACAAGTACGTTACGCCGCCCCTCTTCGTGTGCGGGCTCCCATGCTCACCATGCGTCGCTCGTCCAGACCCAGGGAGATGCGTGGTTCAAGCCTTCCGAGGAGAATGTCCACGCTGGTGTCTGCCTTCGAGTGGACAATGGGAACTTCCGCGTGTTCCCTTACGAGAACGAGTACCTCGAGCCGTTCGAGGCGGCCATTCGGGTCCTTAACCCCGTCGTCGCCGTGAAGGTTCGCAGCGCCGCCATCCATGCCGCTCTCGCCACAGTGTAAGCGCAAGAACATTGCGAACGGGATAGTAGCTTACAGACGCTGCTTCTACAGGAAGGAGGATTCGGACTGCATCTACGTCGACAACGACACCCGCATCCAGATTGTTGAGACCATGGCGTTTCTGTCTCGCGCAGACAAGGAGCAATGTGGTGCCTTCATCGTAAGTTGGCAAATCTCCGATATCCTGCCTACCGTTCTCACTGTCCGCCCGCACGCAGCGTGACGAGCGCGTCCTCGTCGTGTGGTCGTATAACCTAGACAGCATCATCCCGACCTGCCGGGATTTCGAGGAAAAACTGATCAAGCTCGTCTGGAAACGCCGCTCCGCGTTCGCGTCGCTCGCGAGTTCCGCGGCCCCCTCGACGGCGGCGTCAGACGTGAACCTGACAGAGAAGTCGCAGGCCGCACTCGTGACCGAGAAAGAGGTCGTGGCGGAAGCTCCCAAGGACAAGGCCGCCGCGCCCAAGAAGCGCTCGTGCGGATTGGGATACTGGAAGGCCGACGCGAGCGACTTGGAGAAGACGGCAGAGGGGCCGTCCTTTCGTCCGACGCGCATGTTCGCTCCGGTCTATTGCGGGCTGGGCGCCGCGCTGTCCTTGTGTAAGGCCCTTGCCTTGTCGTATCTGTGATTGCGGCGAGATTCTGATCCGACCCTTCTGCTCCACTCCTGCAGTCTTCGTCGGAAGCGGTGTCAGTGTCCTGCTCGAGGAATCGTTGCTCGATGGGAACTGGTCGCGCTTCGGCCTTCTCGCGACGATGCCGTTCCTGTTCTGTGTGTCGCTGGTGCGTCCGGTCTCGCCTCGATCTCGCGCTGCTCTCCATCGCTGACCGTCTTTGTTTGACATCAGTTCTTCTCGCTCATGATCGTGACCAACGTCGTGTACTGGTCAGTATCATTCCCTCCGACTCCGGAGTTCGGACGTTGTAAACCTGTCTGACGCATTTGGACTGGTTCTGCCCACGCTCAGCGTCGGCCCGGTCGCACAATTCCACCAGAACTCCAAGTACTATTCCGCCGTCCCGCCCGCCCCGAACAAGCTCGTCGACGAGAACCTGCCGCACATCACGGTCGAAATGCCCGTGTACAAAGAGAGCTTGAAGGAGACCATGTACGTCCTCTCTCTTCCTAGAGCCGGCGAACAGGCATGTTGTTGTATATCCGGTCCCATTTGTGGCGGGTCACCGACGTACGGGTGCCTGAGCGGGTGCCTACCATATACGTGAAAGGCTCGGTATCTACCAGCTTGCTCCATCACCTGTGCCCTCGCGCTCGATCATCAGCGACTGAGGAATGTTTGTGCCCCCGCGATCGTTGTTGTCGCTGGTGGACCGTATGTTGTGTTTCATGTTATCGGAGACTTACCCTATTTGGCTTGATCGCACAGCGCGCCCTCGGTTCACTCGCTCAAGAAGGCCATGCAGACGTACGCTCGCCAGGGAGGCACCTCGTCTATTTTCGTCCACGATGACGGCCTGCAACTCATCTCGGAAGAAGAACGCCAGGACCGCATCGCGTTCTACGCGGACCAGAACATCGGCTGGGTCGCTCGCCCGCCACACAGCGGCGCGCCCGACGGGTACAAGCGTGCGGGTCGGTTCAAGAAGGCCTCTAACATGAACTACGGTCTCGCCCTTTCGCTCAAGATGGAGAAGCATATCATCGAGTTGGAGGCTGCAGCGGCGGCGGCGGCGACACCCAGCGAGGCAGCGGAGCTGGAGGAGAACCTCGAGGACCGCGCGCTCGAAATGGCAGTCGAGGAGACGTTCGAGGAGAGCGGCAGGCGGTGGCGCCCTTGGGCGTGTAATGGCAAGTCGCTCCGCATGGGCGAGCTCATCCTCATCGTCGACTCCGACACCATCGTCCCCGAGGACTGCCTGCGCGACGCCGCCCGGGAGCTCGCGGAATGCCCTGAAGTCGCGATCATCCAGCACGAATCCGATGTCATGCAAGTAGCTAACCACTACTTCGAGAACGGCATCACGCACTTCACGCGGCGTATCAATCGCTGCATCTCGATGTGCTGTGCCAACGGAGAAGTGGCGCCCTTTGTCGGGCACAATGCCTTCTTGCGCTGGTCCGCCCTCCAGGATGCGGCGTTTATCGACGAAGCGGATGGAAAGAAGAAGATCTGGTCCGAGTCGAACGTGTCGGAGGACTTCGACATGGCACTCCGATTGATGCTCCGTGGCTACATCATCCGATGGGCGACCTATTCCAACCGCGGTTTCAAGGAGGGCGTGTCCTTGACGTGCGATGACGAGCTCAACAGATGGCAAAAGTATTCGTATGGTACGAGAACCTAGTCTGCACGACGACGTATGCGCTCACTAGCCTTTGCAGGTTGCAACGAGCTCATCTTCAACCCGATCATTCAGTGGTGGTACAAGGGCCCTATCACGCGGCAACTACGCACCTTCATGTGGTCAAATGCGCCTATCCACTACAAGATTGGCATGATGTCCTGTGAGTTCTACTGCCGCCGCAGGTAAATGTGATAGAGTGCTCATCTTGGATGCGACAGACATGTTCTCGTACTGTCAGTGAAAACGATCACGTGCCTTCTTAAAACCGCTTCTGACCGATAATTGAATGCCACAGACGCTCTGTCGGGCGCGTTCTTCCTTTCCCTGATGAACTATTTCCTCTTGGGATGGAATCTTCCTGTCAGTGCATCCATCTGAGGCGATATTTGTCCTTTGATGACTGATGCCTTGCCTATGACAGATCGACGCGTACTATGAACACAGTTTCGAGATCTGGCTGGCGTGCTCGGTCGTCTTCCCCGGTGCTGGTAATCTCGGCTTCACGATGCTCGAGTACCGCCTGGGCAGCCGGCCATTGCTCGACGCCGTTATCGAGAATTTGACCTGGATCCCATTCTTGTGAGTTCTCCCCGCACACGCCGTCGCCGTCGGGCCACTCAATTGACACTTAACCGCGCGCTCGCGCCAATCCGCAGCTTCTTCTTCTTTGGCGGCCTTAGCATCCACCTCTCTCAGGCCCTCCTCGCGCATCTCTTCTCGTACAACATCACCTGGGGTGCGACGAAGAAGGAGGTCGAGCGCTCGAACTTCTGGCAGGAGGTGCCGAAGATCATCGAGCGCTTCCGGGTGTCGCTCATCCTCTCGTTCGCGTCGGTGTTCGCTATGATTATTCTCACCACGGACGTCATCCCCATCGGGTGGCGCATCTTCAGCTGGGATTGGGCGGTCATCCTGCCTCTGGCGTACGTGTCTTGTCTTGTCTTGTCTTGCGTCCGTCTATCGTGCAAGGTCTGGACAGGTGGCTGACGTTCGTTCTTGACCCGACAGAATTGTCGCCGGGTGCCACATCTTGTACCCCGTACGTCGATGCGCCCCCTACTCATTGACGTCGTCTGCACGCCGCTGACGCGTTTCTGTTCGTAGATTCTACTCAACCCGTGGCTGATGATCTTCAGTTACTGATTTCGGGCCCTGTCGCTCCTCTTTGCGCCATCTCTCCATACCTACCGCCCCCGCGTCGGACACTGCTTACTGCACATGCTGTACAATATGCATCGGACTGGTTCTGCTCCCATAGACGTCTACCGCGGACCAGTGTCTAATTCTCTCCTCTCCCTCTCGCGTCCTCGTTCTGGGTTCGTGTGTAACTTCTCTGGGCTGTATCGGCTGTTGTGATCTGCTACTACTACTTACTACTATGACGCCGCGTAGGCCTGCGCGCGTGTCGGCTCTCGTTTATGTACATCCGTCGCTCCTTCGAGTATTGTTTGTACGATGGTATCCGCTAGTTTTATCTGCTACGTTAACACAGTCATTGACCGTTCCGCGCATGAGTAACGAGCTCAAATGAGCTTTCGATGAGCACTGCAGTCTGGTAGTCTGATCGCGTCGTGGCGGGGACCACGTGATCGTGTTTGGCAGTTGCGTCGCTGGCGAACCGCGACATCGTGCCATTGCTTGCACACCAGATCGCTCTCAGCTTGCCTTTGACCATCCGCATTTATCCTGTAGCATCTCGACAGACTGTCGATGAAGAACATCTATCAAGTATAAGGAATACGTGGGGAACCAAGCCCATGCACTGCCCACGGACGAACTGCCACTGTGCGCAAGGTGGCGCCACGTCAGACGTTTCTCCACAACATAATGTTATGATGAAAGCTCACTTTGCTACCACGTAGCACTTTCTAAGCATCTAGGTGGTTACAGGAGCAACATCATGAGCAATGACCTGGCCTAGATACTGGAAACCCTGGTTCAGGAAGGGTCTGTGCCTCAGGCAATACAAGACCTGCCGGTCCCGGACCTGTCATGCGCATACACGTTGCCAGTGTACTGCCCGTAGGCCTCAAACGGCACGCTTTGTCCTCTGGCGAGTCATGGTTGCATTATTGACGCCGTGGATAGAGGTGAGTTCGGGTATAGCCATGGCTGCTTCGCCGTTGTGGCGTTCCAAACCCGTCACCAGCCGCCGGGACGTTGGCGTTGAATGGGGATGGCCGGCGGAGCCGTCTTCAAGCGTTGGGATCTCGAGACCGGATGCGACAGGGCTACTTGTTCTGCTCGCGATGTAGATTCGTGCGCTCGGCTATAGTGGGTTCTCGCGCCGCAGCAGAATCGTCTATCGCTCGGCCCTCCAAATCCGCATGGAGGCGAATATATCCAAGTTTTCCAATACGCAGACCGCCGGGACATCGCGAACCTCACGGTGTTCAGAGGACGGCGCTCTGGGCCATATGTCTTCTATTGCGATGTCGAGTGCGAGGTACTTGTCGCTGATTCATCCAGTTCCTTGAAGTGAACTGTGACCTCACCACAGCGCCCTCGACAAAAAAACCGCTCGTACCCTATCATTCAACTAGGGGTCCCAATGGAAACTCGGAACGAGGGTACTCAGTATGTTCGGACGGGGTGATGATGCGTCTACAGGTACGCCTCTGGCACAGCGGCACTTCATCGCATTCGCACAGGGACGATAACAGAGGCCGAATCACCGTGCAGCGACATGACTTCTCTGGCCGTTCTCTCGTCACACGGAGATGTCGGACATACACATAGCCCTCCGATCTTCTCCAGGCTCTTGTTCTCATCTTGCCACCGACCGAGGACAGCTGCCCTTATTCATCAATCAACGGCACCCAGATAGTTTCACGGCACCGAGATACGGCAGCTCAGGGCCTCAGGCTAGAGGCTCTGGCCCGCGTCTTAGGACATAAGGAAGGTCCTTCAGACTCCGCAGCCCGTGGATAGCGGAGGGTGTGCGCTATGGTGCTGTGCGCGCCGAAGGTCCTCCAATCGTCGACATACGAAGCACTGATGGACCTTGCCACACGAAATTGCCTCCGAAGACGGTGCCTTGACATGCGGGCCTGACTGCACAAGCCGTACTCCGAGGCAGCATCGGGTCCCACGACATCCAAGGCGGCCCTGGCATAGTATGGCTGAGTACACGCTCATTGGAGGCGTGCTCGCGTTCACTATGTGCCGACGTTCGCACACCCGGACATATGCGCTCCGGACATATATTGTGTCCGTTTAGCTATAGTAAGCACCATACTTCGAACATCTCGCATTCTCGTCACGGAGGCGATATACCGCTGCCCCTGTACATACGTCACTGCGAAGCCGCACAGAACTATGCATAAATGAGGAGAGAAGTGATAGGAATGCCGGAGGGTAAAAATGCTGCGAGTCCATACGTAACACAGAACTGAAGGAAGCGATCGTGTATGACTTCCATACTCTAGGAAAACGTCTATAGCCTTCTGTGGCGGACCGTCCCGCGTCGAGTTCTATTCCAAGAACGAGCGGGATCTGCAGTGAATGTGTGTGTAGGGGTATAAGTTACAAGCTGTTTTCGGGGATACGGCGGTAGATGTCGTCCTGGAAAGCGATGAGAATGCCTTTCTAGTAACTAAATATCATAAACCAAGGGTTCAGGACGATCTGCAGACGCCACGTTAGGACTCGCTTCGCCAGTTCATAGAAAACGAGGGGACGTACCGGATATGCGATATGACATCCTGCCACGATCCTGCGAGATGATGAGTCGTCAGCGTTGTCGTAATCATTAACGAGCGGGCTTGAGGGACTTACGCAAGTGGCAAGATAACGGCCCAGTCGTAGCTGAAGATACGCCAGCCTATTGGAACAGCATCCGTAGCTAGGATGACCATCCCAACGCAACATGCAAGGCTCAGGACGAGAGCTAGCCAGAACCGTTTGAGGATCTTGGGGACCTCGAGCCAGAAGTTGGAGCGTTCAACTTCTTTCTTGGTCGCACCCCAGGTGATGTTGTACGAGAAGAGGTGCGCAAGGAGTGCTTGCGAAAGGTGGATACTAAGACCGCCGAAGAAAAAGAAGCTGCGCAACATGTCAGCTACTGGTCAACTCATGCACGTTTGCGATACTTACAAGAATGGTACCCAAGTCAAGTTCTCGATTAGGGCGTCCAGCAAGTTCCGTTGTCCCAAACGATACTCGAGGAGAGTAAAGCCAAGATTACCGGCGCCGGGGAACACGACGGTACAAGCGAGCCAGATCTCAAAGCTATGCTCGTAGAATCCGTCCACCTGAGGGTCATTGATTTAGATGCAGTACTACATCATTCCTGAGTGCACACACCTTGAGATCCCAGCCGAGAAGGAGATAGTTGAGCAATGACAAAATCGCAGAACCCGCCAGGCCATCTGTAGGGAACACGTAAGCATGCCGACGTCATCAACAAGCGCGCGCTACGTACAGTACGAGAACATGTCTATGTCGCGGAACGCAGGTAAGTCAATATTCTATACTGGCAGAGTCGGAGGACGTACAGGACATCATGCTGATCTTGTAATGAACTGGAGCGTTAGACCAAATGAAAGTCCGCAGCTGCTTGTTAATGGGCCCTAGGCGCCACCACTGGACGAGCGGGTTGAAGATGAGCTCGTTGCATCCTATCGTCCGGCGGTGTCAGCGGCGCTGTGCTAGGCAATACACGAGAGCATGCACTCACCGTAAGAATACTTTTGCCATCTGTTAAGCTCATCGTCGCACGTCAAGGACACGCCTTCCTTGAACCCGCCGTCCGAGTAAGCAGCCCAACGAATGATATAGCCACTGAGCTGCAAGCGGAGGGCCATATCGAAGTCTTCCGAGACATTCGCCTCGGACCAGATCTTCTTCTTGCCGTCTGCAGGGTCGACGAAGGCAGCGTCCTGGAGCGCAGACCACCGGAGGAAGGCATTGTGCCCGACGAAAGGCGCGACCTCGCCATTCGCACAGCCCATGGAAATGCACTTGTTGATGCGCCGTGTAAAGTGCGCAATGCCGTTCTCGAAATAGTGGTGTGCGACCTGCATGACGTCTGACTCGTGCTGGATGATCGCGACTTCTGGGCACTCGGCGAGCTCCCGGGCGGCGTCGCGCAGGCAGTCCTCGGGGACGATGGTGTCGGAGTCGACGATGAGGATGATCTCGCCCATGCGGAGCGACTTCCCGTTCGCCGCCCAAGGACGCCATTGCTTTCCGCTCTCCTCAAATGTCTCCTCCACGGCCATCTTTAGCGCTCGGTCTTCCAGGCATTCCTCCGCGGTGTCTTGGGCGCCCGACGCCTCCAACGCGAGCAAGTGCGTTTCGAGCTTGAGCGAGAGTGCGAGGCCGTAGTTCATATTCGAGGCCTTCTTGAAGCGGCCAGCACGCTTGTAGCCGTCGGGCGCGCTGCTGTGTGGGGGACGGGCGACCCACCCGATGTTGTGGTCGGCGTAGAACGCGATTCGGGCTTGGCGCTCTGTCTCCGAGAGAAGTTGCAACCCGTCCTCGTGAATGAATATGGAGGACGTCCCTCCCTGGCGTGCGTACGTCTGCATGGCCTTCTTGAGGGAGTATACCGAAGGCGCTCTACATAGTTTGTTTTTTGAGTTGTCAGTGAATGATCGAGAGCGCGTATGTCACGGAGATTGCGGAAGACGGTCGGCTAAGTGTCAGAGACTAAAGATTGCGAACGCGAAGTCTAGAATGAGAGACGCAGGCATCGCATGACCATGATCGCGGCGCTCTCTCGCAACATAGGACCTATGTCCGAGTCGCCAAAGTTGACAGTCCATATGATGGCCGATAAGACCGGTGTCGGATCGACCCATTCAAAGTTACAAATTCTGAAATCACTCACATAGTTTCGGTTAGACTTTCTTTGTATACCGGCATCTCGATGGTGATGTGTGGGAGGTTGGTGTCCACAACCTTGTTAGGCGCTGGCCGTACCGCCGAGTAGTACTTTGAGTTCTCGTGGTACTGTGCGACGGGCCCGAATCTGAATACAACAGCGATCAGCGCGTGTTTGCAGATTATAATCAAATCAAAGATGACTGACACATAAGAGACGTTGGCGATGATTTGTAGCGCAAAGAACTGGATGTTCGAAGATGTCAGTGCTGTCACTGACGCCCACAACGTCGGGATAGAAGCTCACCAGCGACACGCAGAACAAGAAAGGAGCTGTGGCAAGAAGAGCTAGCCGCGTATAATCTCCGTCCAATAGAATCTCTTCCACCAGCACTGCGACACCGCTACCGATGAAGACTAAGCTTTGGTGATCAGTAGGATCTTACGACGATGCTGGTAACACGACGTACAGATCGACATTGCGATGCCCAGGCCATTGTATACGGGCGCAAAGAGACGAATGGGCCTTGGAGAAGGCCCCTCTGCGGTTTTCTCGACGTCTTCCTTGTCCGTAACCCAATAGCCGAGTCCGCAGCGACGCTTCTTGATCGCTTTGGGACGAGAGCTGTCTTGAGGTGGGGGAGCGGCCTCCTTGGTGCTCGCCTCCTCCGTCGTCTTCTCATTGAGGTGAGCCTCCGACGACGCTGTTGACGACGGTATCATAACAGAGCTGATGGAGCTGTTACCGGAACGGAGGTTCCAGACAAGTTTGATCAGCTTGTCCTCGAAGTCGCGACAGGTGGGGATGATGGTATCGAGCTGGTACGACCACACAACAAGAACACGTTCATCGCGCTGTCATGTTGGAAATGGCCTTGAGCACGATCTCCGGTGACTCTACAGGTTAGCATGAGGACGTACAATGAAGGCACCGCACTGCTCCTTGTCCGCAGCGCCAAGGAGGGTGATTGAGTCCAAGATTTGGATGCGCGTGTTGTCGTCGATGTAGATGGCATCCGCGTCTGGTTTCCTGCAGCGCCATAGGCATCAGATGAGGCAAGTCGATCCGGCGATAGAGGTGATACGTACACGGTAGCGAGCGCAGCGTGGATGGCGGCGCTGCGGATCTTGACGGCGACGACTGGGTTCAGGATTTGCACAGCCGCCTCGAAGGGTTCGAGGTAAACGTTGTCATAGGGGAACAGACGAAAATTCCCGCTGTCGACCCGCAGGCAGACGCCCGCGTGGACGTTCTCCTCTGAGGGCTTGAACCATGCATCGCCTTGCGTCTGCAGACGGTCAGCGTGACGCACAAAGTGGAGAAAAGGGGTAGCATGCCTGCTTGAAGATGTGGTGCAGCAGCGCGTCGTACGCATCGTAATCCATGTTGATATGGATTTTCCTGGTCGAAGCCCTAGAATGAGCGGCAGAGGAGAGGGGATGAGGGCTTGGTAGAAGCACGCCTGGCCGTTCGACCGCCCGCGCAGGCCTCATATACCTAAGACCGTGTACATGATCGGGGACAGCAGTTCCCGGAGATGGTAGGTTACAACACAGGTGAGGCAGTAAGTCGCTATTAGCGACCACTTGCTCGAGTAAGGCACACCATCGATGCTCGGCAAGACGTAGAGTGTATCTCGCCGCATTCGGCGCGCCCTGTGGATGACACGCTGACAGCCCTCCGCGCGCGCATCCCAGTGATAGGTTGCCTCATGCACAAGGATGGTCTGTCATGGCAAAGCATATCACCGCCCTCGATTCGAGGAAGCTGGGAAGCTCAGGATCTATCTGGTGGGGAGGTTATGCGAGTTAGAGGGGGTGTATAGGGTCTAGTACTCACCTTCCGCCGATGTACCGCCGCGGACCGCAGTACACCGCGTGATGAAGCAGCAAGAAGCATTTGACTGCTGCTTTCTTGCTTGCAGATGCGAATCTGCTTAACGCGCGGCTTTGCTCAGAAACTCAGTGGTGAACAGAAATAGGCATCCCAGCATACTTGGCGCTGCTTGTCATTAATCTGGGAACTCGTGTCGGACGGTGGTCCCCGGCGGATCAGAAATGCGTACAAGTCTTCTTGTCAAGAGGTGTCCCAATTTCCGATACGGATGGCTCGGCATCCACAGGCAAGTTCCATTAAAGACTGTTGTCTCCGACGCCTGTCTCAGCATGCTCAGTATATAGATGGCCCAAAATTTGACCTGCATGCTGCGATGGGAACTTCGAGTCGCGATGGCCGCCCAATGCGATAGCCATACCCTGCGTCACGTCCGTGTATTTATTTGTCGTCAACGTCACGGTCAACGCATTGACGGGACCTTCGCGATTATCTGCATCCTAACGAAGTCAGCCATCATACAGTACGGCAGACGTTCATCCGATATGACACCCTGAGAACATGGATACTTACATGCAAGAAATCGCAGGGATGCGTAGAAAAGGTGGCCGAAGATGACTTCGGCGCCTCCTCATACTGGTAGGTGACCGTGGGAGAGTTGCCAACCAGTCCGCCGGCGCTTACCTCCGTTCAGCCTCAACCTCACCCACCATCTCCATAGCTGGAAGCACCTCCCCACCTTGCAGTATGTTTACAGGCATTCCCAAGGGTGAAGCGTACCATTGAGCTTATGAATAAAAGCGCCTCCTAAAATGAGGTACTTACCATGGTAGAAGGTTGGTCAATCAGAGATCGCCATGCAATTGCACACCTAGGTCTGACAGCATATCATTTGCCCTCTGAATTGTCTAGTATGTTACAACAATGCGTCAACAACACACTTGAAGGCCGTAATAGAATGGCCGTCGTATCGCGTCGCCCACCCACCACGCGTAAGTTACTACTGTCATGCCGTGCTAGACGTACAAAAGCTCAGCTTGTCTCTGGATTTACAGGGGAAAACTGCAACTCAAGCATCCTTCCTCCGCTCGCCAAGGTGCCGAGATTCACGCGACTTCCTCTTTGGTCCATAGCGCCTCTAGCAACGTCCCGTGCACATCGCGGAACACAAGGTAAATCCGCACTTTCGTCTCTTCGGCAGCGTTCGGCGTGCGCTTCGACTAGGCACGTTTGCTATGGCCAACGCTCCTCCGTCGGAGGTAGTAATAGTGGAGAGAGCTGTACAGTTGCAGCAGACTCCGTTCACACCTTCTCTCTTCTCATGCTCGGACGGTATGGCAACGTTTTCACCGACTTCGGTCGTAATGACGCCAATGCTGAGGCCTTAGGCCCAACCCCGCGAGCGTGGAGACCCCAGAATATGCGGGAGCCTACGCTTAAATGACCTGGTCTTCCGAGCCGTCCACGTTCTGAACCTCTCTGGACGTTTCACGCCACGGAGATGTTGGATCTCGCCCTGAGATCGTTTCCAGAAAGCTGTTTGTGTTCTGGGGCAGAATGCCCAGCCTRTGCGGGAGAAGAGTCGTATGCCACTGACCTCGAATCAYACAGGAACACTRCTTGTCATATGTCAAAAGTGCCCAACCTTCGTTGGAYGATCGTTGAGTTGAACTAAACCTTCAACTATCGCGCTGGCGGTGAGTCAATATACTAWATGCAGGACGGGCTTCCCGAACTGCATCCTTGRATGTGTGGTATCACTGGACCCAGCGAGCCAGCCTTCCCAGCTNATYCGCATCGCGACGTTCACGGACACGCTTCCCCCGCACGATTTTCATATCCGGGCATGGTGAGATCAGTCGACCACAACTCATCATTCCCGCTAACGACCAGCGATWGAACCCCGCTGCATCCGTTGTGCATCCGTAACTCGAGAGTGTAATTCCACGGGTGCGTGTGCGTCGATGCTTCTGTTRCTTCATGTGCCTGCTCAGCGGCCTGGTAGGGAGCGCCTTCGGACTTCTTCATGTTCGCAGGCATGAGCACACGAAGGCAATCCACGTCGTGAGTTTCTCCGTTGCTCGAGGCGTCGACGACGGCGAGCTTACGGGACCGGCTTCCGCAGCCCATCGCCAGCACAGACTTCCGTATATCCGTGACTGAAATTCTCTCATGAGTGTGCTCTGTTCGACATAGGCACCCCGACAAGCCTCGATCTTGTTTCCGCAGACTCACCGTTRGGTTGATCCGCTATCCAGGACGATGGTCTGTGTCGAGCAAAGTTCTTCATGGGAGCCCGTCTTCTTGTACGACACGCCCGTGCACCGGCCAGCGCATCATAATCCGAGGTAATGAGTCACTGGCAATGCGAGTTCACAAACCTTTCCTCGCTTCTCTGGTTCCAGAAGATCAACACATTGACGACGTCATTGCACCCAAGMAATGGGACTTCCTCGTTCGGATCTGC
The DNA here is from genome assembly GCA_029747595.1 of Trametes cubensis. Taxonomy (NCBI): domain Eukaryota; kingdom Fungi; phylum Basidiomycota; class Agaricomycetes; order Polyporales; family Polyporaceae; genus Trametes; species Trametes cubensis. Next base: position 195,142 of record JAPEVG010000015.1, read on the forward strand.
GCTCTGCCTGCACCGACCARAATYACAYCTCTTGCAGAACGTACTACTCCGTCGCCCCAGTCCACTGAAYACTCCGACCGACGCTCTCGATGGCTGCCTCCGCGCGTCGCGAAGGGATCGAGAAGCGCTGGATGGTCGTCGGCTGGYGTTAGTACGGCTTTGGGAACATCCCTGCCTATGCGGGCTTTGATTTTGGTGCCTAGGCCGCGGTCTACCTGAACTTCCGAGGAAACATGGCCACCTTTACGCCATGATCCTACACAAYGTAGCTTCATCTCCGAAAGCGAGGGAGGGTGCTATAAGACATCCGGGCGGATGGCTATGGTACGCGCCCTGATGCACATGGGTCGCACACTCGCAGCCCATGTGTGGTCCTCTTCCTCGGTTCCGTTGGTCACCATCGTCCGCATGAAGGTCGCATTGACATCGTTCCATCCTCGTCGCCGCCARAGCCCAAGGACGACTTCGGTTCTGAGTCCCCCGCCTTACCTTCTGTAGCRTGTACACGTCTCTGCTATTCATGCCTGTCACCGAAACCACATGCATTTGTTCCTAGTGCGATGTTTCCAACCATTCGGTGGCAGCTCACGTCCTCGCGACCGAGCAGTTGGTAGCTACTGCACAAGGCGGCCCNTGGAGTGAGAGTGCGAAGTCGACGGAGTAGACATACGCACTGGCAGCGAGATCTGGGTTGCAGCTGCTTCGTGGTGTGCATCATCGTACTGTATCTTACAATACATGACGTTCCATCGGCCATGCGCYTCAGTGCGGGTTGGTTGCGAAGGGCACATAAGGCGTATCTCAACGACGATGAGCATGCCGTCATGCCTAAATGCTTCTCCTCCAGAGAACAATGGATCAACGCCCAGAGCGAACTGGGGAGACGGGAGCTGTCGAARGATGATCCCCGCGCGGAGGAGCGCATGGTRCTCTGTGAGCACTCTGCGAAAGGGCGGAGGTATGCACTGCTCAGCTTCGTYTGAAGTCAAGAACCGCTCAAGGGAAGCGCTTGTCCATCGTGCTCTGAATACCTCCCGGACCGCTCTTTCACCGGAGGCGACGGAACAACAAGCCTGTTRCAGATATTCATGAGGTRTCGGCGTTAGACAAKATGAGCCACTCGACGGGTGCCATCAGTAGAGCCTTCGCGCTGAATGAYRAACGCGGTACCGTCTGCGACGTACCCATCAGCCAAGCAAACACCGCACCTGRACGAGTAATGTATTGCAGCAKGCTGAGAGNNG